>JAOEGS010018955.1:112055-141796 GCA_025447755.1 Corythornis vintsioides
CTTGAGAAAGACACTGAGGTATTGATGTGTAGACAAACTATTTCAGGCAACATTTTTGAAAGAGAAATTACCATTCAGATCTATAGATACACCACAGATGTCCCCAGCTGCACCAGTTTACTCTACTCTGAAAACCCAGTAGGCCATGACTACATTAAAAACGTGGATTGAGTTTGTTGTTCCCAGCAGGAACGAGGGAAAAAGAAATCAACATTGTTTTTAGGTGCTGGTGCTGTCACTGTTGTGTAAGGGAGCAGAGATGTGCATCTCATTTGCAAGGGGAAGAACTAACTGCATGAGAGCAGCAGGCAGGTACCAGCAGTATGCAGGCAGGATGACAACTGAAGTGTTATGCTTAAAACACAGCACCAAAGCTCCATCACACTGATCTTAGAAGCTGTGCCAACACTCTGGCATAAAAAAAAAAAAATAAAATTGTTTCTTCAGTGGCACTTTCTCTTTGATAATCTTGAGGTGAGTTGCAAACATGAATTAATCAGTTCTGAAATCACTCAGAGCTCTAAAATATGGCTTCAGCTGTCTGAGAGAAAGGGGGAAATAGATAAAAGAGTTCTGACTGCTTGTGCTGTAAAAGTCTTAAGTAGCTAATGTAATACTGTATTGCCCCATGTTTGAATGGAAGAGCTGTGATAGTCTACAAGAAATTAAGGAACAATATATTAAAGGATGCCATTTAAGAGGTCATTCTGCATTAGCCCACATCTTGTGTTTATTAACTTCATTCTGCTACAACAAAAACATTTAGGAGCTTAATTACAGTCTTACCCAGTTGCAGGGAAAGACAGACCAGTAATTTCTGCAACATCACCCTCAGCCTTCTGTTCAAGTTTATCATAAAATGCTGTATGGAAATACTCATTCTGTTTTATGGTTTCAAAATACTCACAGAACAGTGTAGCTTTAAATTAATTTCAGCATAGCAAGTGATCTCCTTAACTGTGTGATGAATTCTTGGTTTCACAGCTCTAATATGAGTAGCAACATGTTTTTTCTTGTTTAACCTTAGCAAACAAGTTTTAGTTTTAATGCACCTGACAAGCCCATAATTTTTTTTTAACAAAGAATCATCTTAGTACATATTCGTAATAAAGTGCATCACATTTCACTGGTAATTCTTCAGCTTTCCTTTTAAGAGTTTTTTTGTAAGGAGTGCTATAGACAGTTGCAGACAAGGTCTTGAAGTGCAATTCAAATAACCACAATTAGCAATATGAAATTGCACAATTTGAAGTTAGAAGGGCAATCCACTTAGCCAGAAGAGCAATGTTAACTGCTGTTAAGAGATGAAGAAAAAATTTTGCAATATTAGCTTTCAATAATCCCACATTGTAACGGGTGTATTCTTATTATTGAACTATTTTTGAATGTCTGCATTAAAGCATGGATTTATAGCTCTTAAATTTTACACTTCTACTGAAAATATCTATCTTACTTGTTTTTGTTGTTGGAAATTAATAATAGGAGGCATAAAGCTTCACTTCATATAATACAGAAAACATCTGAAAATGAGAGCAGCATACAAATTTAATAATGTGCTCCAACCTACTTCATGACTGCAGCAGAAGATAATTCTCAAGGAAATCAGTTGCCAGCAAGTTTAAGCATCCCTAGTCAGCTGGTAAGTATGGGTGGGTGTGGTGGGTTCTACCTCATCCTTTGAGGTCTCTAAAGGAAAGCTTAGCATCTTTGTAAAAAAAAAAAAATACAGACAAAGTAGCAACTTGACACCAAGATGAAAATATGGAGCTCAGGGCCATTTAACTTCAGAAGTTTTTCTCCATGCAGTTGTTCTCCAAAACACCTTTTGACACACAAATCTCCAGCACCTCCCATCAGTCTCCCACAGACTGGAAGGTGGTTCAGCTGGTTGCTTGGACATCAGGACAATGCAACAAGCCCTTCTTGTTTTTCAGACTATGAATAAAGGTTTCTATATCTCATCACTGACCTGAAAGTGAACTGTACACAAACTGATGAAGAGAAATTTTAATGGTACTCATCTTGACAAAAATGGAAAAATATGTATATGAGACAGCCACGTGATGCTAGTAGTGACTATGTTTTAAGCTCACACTAAGAATATGCAATTAAAGAATGTTCTGCCTTATTAATCTTCATACCATGGCTATATGCTCTGATGCTTGAAGCATACCAGAGATGTTTCACACTCCTCATTCTTTTTTTCCCCTTACATTATGCTAACCTCTGCAAACCGTTTTTTATTACTTATGTTGTTGGGCTTTTCACCTTGAAATTGTTGACAGGAGAATAGAATGCTCTGTGTTGTATTTTTAATCTCTATTCAAATATACATCTTGCTGTTTTTCACCCTGTCAAGTTAATCCCTTGGAAGTATCATAAAATAGCAGCAATAGCAGCAAGGTATAAAACTGTAGAACTTCTCAGTATGGGACAGAGCTGAAACGTGCCAAGCATCTGCATGGAAGGTTTGTCTCTCCCTCAGAATGGTAAAAAGATTCCCTTTGGTCTTTTTGTTTGTCATCTTAAACTGAAAGCTGGTGCAATGATAAGGTGACTTGAAATAGAAAGACTTACAAACCAAGCAGCCTGCCTTTGTGCTTTCTAGGATCAAGTGGAGGGTTTTTTTTGTTTGCTTGCTTTTATTGTACATTTCTTTACTCACTTCACAGCTATTGCTCTCTAGGATTTTAATTATAAACTGGAGTCAGTCTAATATTCCTTTTTCTCCCCTTATACTACCTCTCACTCATGTTCTGAAATGTTCATAACTATCTTCTTACAAGAGATATGACAAAAAAAGCCCTTACAAGTGCTGGCACATAGAAGAGATTCTATCAGAGGGCAGCAATCACCTGTTCTATTCCCACAAGTATTCATTCAGGAGATCAAAAGAAGTGGGAAGATTATCATCCCTCCATGGAACCATGGAAAGGAACAGATGAAGGTCACTCTTTCATGAGCCATGTGCAGGACACTATCACCCTAATTCATTCAAATCACATACACAATTCACTGTCAGGATTTCCTCACTGCAAAGCAAGGAGATTTTTCTAAGATTTGCAAGGGACATTGTGCCTTTTGATACATCAGGTTTGAAGGGCAACTAAAGTAACTCCTATAAAGGAAAACTAATTGCTTAGGTTTCCACAGCCACTCTTGCCTTCTATAAAATGCAGAGATTTGCTTAGATGTTACAAAACCATATTAATCAAAGTTTCATAAAGTATAAATCAGGAAACACAGGAAAATACTTCCACTTCTTTTTTCAGATTGCTCACCACTGATGCAGCGTTACATCTTTATTCATGTTATTTTAAGGTAGATTGAATATATGACAAAAATAAACCCTGTAACTTCAAAATAATATGTATGAAAAGGGACTCTTGAAATTTTAATGACCCTCTCCTCACTCTTCTGGACACTTTATTGCAGTTAGGTTCACAGAAAAAAAAAAGGGCGAGCTACAAATTTCTCTCCCACAAAGAGCTATGGCAGAGAACCAGATTAAGCAGTCATATGATAAAAGTCCTTGCCTAGAACATGACTAACATGAAAGCTGCTACAAAAACAGTTTAACACAATACTGATTTCAATGTCCTTTGAATCAGGACCCAGATTTTGTAATGGTTGAATGAATCCTGGAGCTATTGTCTCTATCTGAAACTGAATAATTCACCTTCTGTCTTTTGTTAACATCAAACAGATTCTCTACTTGATTTTCACTACAGGCAGTGACTCTTCCTCTCTTCAAGGAAGAGCAGTAGGATAAAATTGAAATTGAATTAATAGCAGGTATTATGTGCTAATGCCATCACACTGATATTAACTGGACTCTGAGTACAGGAATACATTTTCTGTTATGTTTTAATCCATTCCCATGAGACATTTTAATGCTTCATTCTTTCATTTGCCTGTAATATTTGCATGTATTCACATTCAGTAAAACACTGAAATCTGATGGGAATTTGACAGTTTAAGGGTTAAAACTCATAACTGGGCTAGAAGCATTAAGCATCTATTTCTAACATTTAATTTTTTCTACAGGAGATAATAAGCTCAGTTTCTGAAATAAAAGTATGTAAGAGTTTCTACTGACACTTAATGATTGGCTCAACTTGAAAAACGATGGTCTAAGTTCAGCTCAAGTTGGCTCTGATTCCCCAGTGAGCTAAGCAATATTAGCATTTTTCTATGGCATCTAAAGTCAGAGCAGAAATGTTTTGGAGCACATATTTCAAGTGAAGCCACAGGCAAGGTCGAGGGTATGCTCCATCTATGGCACACACATCTGAGCAGCCATTCACATCTATCATAGAACATGCAATTAGAATTGCTGGAAAGTTTTTGTTTCCTTTTGAATGATTTACATCTATTAAACCCAACCTTTCTGTGGGAATATGCTGCTTTGATTAAGGTTTTGTCAGAAAAACATTCCTTAGCTGTACATCTTGGGTAGGTACAGATAGACAAGCTCCCAGGCAACAAACAAATCAATGATTAGAACAGATCAGTTAAAGCTCTGCTAGTTTTCTTTTCCTAGTGGCTATTCAAGAGTGCCTGCATTGATTATTTAAGAAACAAATCCAAAAAGCTTTAGAAGAACTTGAGGTCATAACAGCATGCCAAAGGAAAACCTTTAAAATCTCAAACATGTTCATGAGAAAATTATTTCCCATGAAAACTCACATTGAAAGTACCTTGACCTGAGCTATGCAATTGACAATCAAGTGCTCTTTACTGAATCTTATGAGAAGTTACACTTCCCACTGCTAGCCGTTCTGAGAAGATCTTTACACTTGGTTTATTTAAACCTTCAGGTTAAGCATGCATCACAAACACAGAAGATTAGGACTCCATTTAAACATGTCATCACTTCTGTTCACTAAATAAAATATTCATTGCTGTCTCAGTTATAACTATGTTCCCATTCTCATACAGATAAAAATATTTATGGTTTCACAAAATATGTTGTACTGTCTCAGTTTATTGCTATATCAAGCATGGATGATACATTAAGATCGTATAGGATGAACACCTACAGAAATTATAAAAAATTCAGGCAATACCACATATGTCAAGCTGCATTCAGAATGCCATTTAGAAAACTCAGTCCCTGACCTCCACTATTTTGGTTATCAAAGGACCTTTGATCTTCCCAAAGCTGGAATTTTACATGCTGGTGGAATAGTCAATAACAAGCTTTGACTATTTGTCATTAGGAGTATTACTTCTATGTTATTACAATAAAGATATTGTAAGAGAACCCTTTAATGCCAGGTGGCCAGTCTGAATGATCTCAGGAACATTCTCCATTGAAAGGATGACTTAATGATTGCATTCACTTCTGTTTATTATTCTCAAGCTTTAATGCCACTTTACAATTGTTTTATATCCATAGTATCTTCAGGGAAAACACAACAAATGGATGAAGTTAACCCTGGAGCAGAAACTGTGCATTCAGGAGGTTATGGAAGAATTCTTACAAGGTAAACAAACATTGCTAGACTGGTTTTTGTTGCCACAAAAATCAGAGGCGCTTTTTTGCTCATCACAGTGTGTACCTGAGAAAAAATGGTGTAACAATTCTTCTCTCACCTTTTATGCCCTTTCATTTGGTGAGAGTGAGCAATTTGCTTTTCTGTGTGGTTTTGCATTTTCCTTGTATTTTAGTATTCTCCAAAGCTACAGTAAGAAAGACATGGAGTAAAGCCCAGTGGAATACAAGGTCAGGACTATGCCATTCAACCATGAAGTGCTGCTCCTATGTCTTCTCTTCAAAAGAGAAGTTTGTATTCTACAGTCTCCACATTTTCAATACCACTGCACAGTTCAGATTCTTCTCATTTCAGTGAGGAAGCCTCAGCTTCCTATCCAGAGAGATCCAATTACATTTTATCTGTTCATCACTAAAAATAGCAGACAGACATCTAACACAAGTCCAAGTCAATCAATTTTGGCAAGTTCTTCACCCTTCCATTCTCACCACTGCAAACTAAGGCAACTCATGTAGCTTACAAGCAAACACTATTTCCATAGGACCAGAAGTAAAAATGGAAATTTGATGTTCATAATCCTTCCCTCTATTTTATACAGGGCTGATTCCAATGATCTGAATCTTAGCATCCCTAGGAGGAAGTATCAACCTACCTCAAATAAGCCTGGAAAAGAGTTGCAAACCCTGCTCCAGGCAGGTTGGAAAAAAAAAAAAAGAAAATGTAAGTCATCAGATGAATAGGAAACCAGTCCCTTCAAAATTCTGTACCATTGCACATGTCCCTGCCTGCCTCTTGGGGACAGTAGTGACAAGAGCCATTAGCAACTCTGCAGAATTCAGATCCAGCTCTTCAGAGAGCTCAGGAAACCCATTGTCATCTGCCCCAGCTCAGGAGAAGCCGGAGCAGAGCCAGAGTCATCCCTTCATGCAGCCTTTTGTCACTACTAGTCCTCTTACATTACAGGCAATTGCTTACTTACTCTGAAGGGTGGCTCCAATTCTAGTCCTAAAGGTGGGGTCACACCTTATGGAGGAAGGACTGCCAAGAAACTATCCAAACCAGAATGTCTGGAAAATAGATCTTTGTTCCTCCTTTTCATTAAAGGTATTTTTCACTCCAGACCTATTTTGTACTCAGTGATACATCTTTTAACTTGGAGCAGCAGTAGTCATCACTTTTTGTAGCTTTATAAAACAAGATTTGTCTGTCGCCCACAGATTGATTTGTACAACAGTGTATAAAAACCTCTTTGGAATGAACGTGGTTACTTGCATTGCAAAAGGCAATTGAAAAAATGAGCCTTGCATTGGTATTCAGACAACATAGAAAGCCTTGCCAAAATAAGAATAGACAAAGAAGCACCTATGCCAAGAATGCATAACAAAATATATTACACACACAAAAAAAAATCTTTTAAAATAAAATTCAGTTTGACTATTGCTGAAAAGAAACAATTTTTCTGGAATTATAGGGAAAGAGCCCAATCTAGGTTAAGTCTTTAGTCAGTTGCTATCCTAGATATTTACTGTAATATAAAACTAACCAACTCTATTCCTGCCCTTTGCCCAAAAGCTTAGAGCAGTTTGTGTCCTCTACTATGTGTGATCAAGGCACATATTGCTGGCTTCAAGTGACCAAATTTAACAAAGCAAGTTTTCCATTGTCAGTATGTGCTCCTTGAGTCATAGTAAACTTGAGATTTGTGCTTCGTTGCTGAAGGAGTACAAATAGAGAAACTGGCAGCACACCATGAAAAGGGAAATTGGGAAATGTAGCTAAAGGGAAGTCACAATGCAGAGAGGTCTAAGAAGTGTACTGAAGCACAGGAAACTCACAGGACTAGCTCCCATTAGGACTAATTGAATTCACACATTCCAGCTGCCATTAGCATTAGTGCAAGTCATCCCTTGCTTCTGGAAGGAAGTGGAGAGCAGAAACAAAACTTGAGGCAGAGGCAACAGTGAGAAAGCTCCAAGTCTGTCTTAACTCCAGATATATCTGCTGAACAAAAGCAGATAATGAGAGCAAAGGCAGGTGCAAACAGATTTCATGTCAGCACATAACATCAACTATTTCTTTTCTACTCAACTGTTTGACAAGCTTTGAAATAGGCTGGATAACTACAAACGTAAGAATCAATGAAAATGTAGCCAAAGAGAAAACACACCAACATGTTATCTTTTTTTCAAGAGGCATCTAAACATTTCCAATCTATTAATACTCTGAAAAGAAAGAGCTGGGGATGAATGTTTTGATTTTCAAAAGCACCACAGTATTATGTGCACAAACTGCCTAACATTTTGAATTACTGAGTACCATAAGCCTGTAAAATTCTCAATTCCTCTAAACTGAGAGCAGGCACAGGTAGGTCAAAGCTCTACATTTTTCTGAAGTTCAGCTTTATTTTTAATAATGCTAAACCTGGAGAGCTGTTCTTGCTCTGGTTTCCCTTCACACCCAAGAAATATCAGCACCTTGAATAAGTCATCAGAACAAATAAAACTCAGCTAAATTAAAATTAAAATAAAGCCAGCAAAAGTCACTCTGTGTCTGCAAACCTCCTGTATCTGTCATTATTGATGACTCAGCAGAAGATCTCTGCTTTCACTGCAGAGCCCTGGGATTTTGCAAGTTAGTCCACACCAAAGCTTCACAGAAAGTTTCACATTACCTATTATAAATGGGGATGAAGAGAAGGTGAAAGACAGGACACAACAGCAAAGATGCTGGCAGAAGTTGTTTATAATGGCTATAAACTACAAGAGGAAAACACTGCCCTTCTACATCAGCAAAACACAATTTTCAAGCAAGATAATGCAGATGACATAATAACTCACACAGTGATATTCACATGTCTATTAATCATTTCACAGACCATGCCCCAGTGTCCTGCTTTGCCTGTTGGAGCAGCAGGGATAACCTTCCAAGGATAACTGTGCCTCTAGAAGAGATTCAGTAGCCTGCCAAAGTGATCTCTTGCTCATGGTATCTGCTGACTATACTCTCTACTAACCTGCCCAAAGCAGAGCACAGATGGTAACAACTAGCAAGATGAAAAGCACTCGGGATGCTCCATCACATTCCAGAAAGAGGTGGATCCCTTTTAGGATTTGAGATCTTAATGCCCAAAGAAAAAAACTTGCTTTCTGTGTTGGGAGAATCTGCCCAGTCTAACAGCACCCAAGAAAATAGTAGGTTATAAAACCCATCAACCTTCTCTTGAGCTCTTCCTTCCCTGACCACAGGACAATAAAATGCTTGAGAGCCAGGGATACTGTTTCCATTTCTCAAATCTGTTCCAATTGCAACATCTTCAGTTGCTATTTATACAAAATATCCCTTCCTGTTAGTCAGACATCTGCTGTGAGGTGTTCAGAGGCTACCAAGAGCAGGATCAACCACACATCACCAGCCTTTCCAAAAGCATGCTCTTAATTGCACACTTAATGACTGGTAAAAATACAAATTTGATGCATAAACAACAGCTGCTTCATCTTTGTGGAACCCATTAAATTATAGCTATCAGAGAAGATACCTGCCCTACCATCCTTACTCTAAAAAGCACAAGCTGATAGTACCACCAATGTTCACACATGGAACAGCAGGAGAGGCTGAGTGGAACAGTTCTGGCCATATTTTGGTAATGGCTGTTCAAACAGAACTGTTCTGTTTCACAAGCTGAATCCAAGGGGCTTTTCCCTCAAATCTATAATTAGGATTAATGTAAATTTCAGTGAGAACACATTTAATAGAAGACTGGCAGAGGGAAGCATCAAGGATAAAGAATCACAACCAACCAATTAGCTCATAATAAAAATTCACATTGAAGAGAGAAAAAATTGTCACCAGCTCTCAGGTGAGTTGCCTGCTATGAAGCCAAAAGAGCTCTAGTTCTTAACCTTATCACAGCAGTCTAATCCTCAACAAAATTGCACAGATCATCTCTCCTGGCTTTTAAACAGGGCCCAAATTAGCACAGCATCAGTATGTGGTCCAGGTATGATGGAATGTGCACAGAGGGAACTCAGCTACAGTGTCCAAGAGCAATTGCTTATCTCTTTTTTGAAGCAATTTGCTAATGCTGTAGTGAATTCCACAGCTAGCTACTGATAATTTGGACATAATCTACCTCAGGCAATAGCAAGACTGAGAAATGACCTTCTCCATCCCAGTCAGCTCCAATTAGGTAATGTGGGAAGATGCCTTCTCTTCTGCTGAAATAAGGATACATTCATTTATGCTGCATCCACTATAAAACCAGAGGGGAGGGTGGAATCAAGTCCTGATGCCAAGGGATAATTTGAAAGGGAGCCTCAAAGTCAGAAAAGTGGAAAGATGCAAATGTAAGTAGTTAAAGCGTTCAGTGAGTAACTCTGGAAGGACAAGAAAGGGAAAAGAAGCCCATTTGTTTCCACTTTAGATGAAGGGAAAAAAAAATCATAACCCATATTATCTTTTTATCATATCAAATCCAATTTATCCTTCTGAAAAAGCCAGTCAAGAGGGCACCATCAAGGTATTTTGGCACAACGATTGCTATATCCTGACAGCAGCTGCTCAATGTGGAAGATGTGGCCTGCTAGAGTGCAAGAATTTCTCTTGCCTACCAGCTGCCACACCCCCCATCCTCATCTGCTTGAGCTTGGCAATAGTGTAAATGAGTCAATCTGTTGTTGAACTGGCAGAGTCAAGGGCCTCCTTTGTGTTTAGATCTCAGAGGAGATGCTGGCAGGTTGGAAGCAATAAGGACATCCTGAACTTCCTGGTGAGGGTCAAAGTCAGGGCTGGTCTGGGGTTACAACATCAGCCTGAGCATGCTTTGGATCAAGCTGCAACTTTTTCCCACATCAAGTGCCTGTTCACCATGAAAACATCAATCCTTAGCAATAAATATTAAAGATTAACGGATGTGAATGCTGACCAAATCCCAAATGCCTCATTCCAGCAAAATCCCATTGACTTTTTGGTCAGCATTTAACAGAACACTAGAAGAAATGCACTTATGGGCTTTTGTAGATGAATGCACAGCCAGCCTGGAATGAATCGTGTATGAACATTTCATTAACTAATTTCATTCTGTTCATAAATATGCATAAATACTTGGGGCTCATTCTTTGCCATTTAGAGACTGATCTGAAGTCCTCTAAAGTCAATACAGAGATTTCCATCAGCTTCTCTGGAAGCTAGACCTGCCACCTAAGCTGAAAGGATAATGAAAGTGAAAATAAATTATATGCACTGAATATTTTTAAGATATGATAAAATTAACAGGGGGGAAAATGTTATTCTGTCAGCTCTAATCTTTATCCTCATCTAAGTACATTTTTTTTCCCCCTGGGAAATCTGTAATGCTAGTGACAATCTGTATTTAATTTTTAGTTGGGTTTTTTTTTTTTGGTTTTTTTTTTATTATTCTTCAAATCCACTGGTTCCCATTACCCATTACAAGGTCACAAGTGAAACAGGCTGTTTGCTGCAAGGTCCTGTACATTTTGTTGATATCCTCCCTATGTCAATCAAGAAGTTAGCACTGAATAGATTCAGCTCTATTAGAAAAACAGCTTAAGTGCACTTAAAGGCTAAGGGTAGTAAAATAAACAGGCTGCTAATCCTTCAAATGCAAATAAAAGCTCAACATCCAAAACAGCCTCAGTCTTCAGGCCATTATATGGAAAATGCATGCATGGGCCTTTGAAGTGGCAACACTTATGACATTTCATTTGCATAATAAGTCTCTCAGTAAACTTTTCTTTGCATAGACTACAATAAAGCATGGCATCAGGCTGTATGATTTCAACTCTAGTGCCCAACCACCCTATACTTTTAGTCATCTTTAGAGCACTCAGCATTCATTTATTCCAGCTCTATTTCATTTTCCTGGAGCTTCAGAATGGCATCCAGGCTCATCCATCGCTCAGACTGCTGTTCCCAACTTGTGAGTTGGGAAATCTGTCACATTTTACAAGCAGATAAACAAAACATTTCAATTGCAATCATCTGATACAGCAGTCAAAAAACCAGTCCACCACTTCAGCTGTAAGCAACTGTTCAAGAGACTAATCCTGCCAGTTGGTGTATACACATACAAATGTATCTTCTAATAGGTTGGGTAGCACAAATCATACCCCTTCTAAAGTTGTAGGCAAAATCACCCAAAAATTATAGCTAAGTCACTCTTGCTTTAAAAGTCTCCCCTTGAGGAACATGGGCAATGAAGAACAGTCAATGAACACCAAGCCTCTCCAAATTATCTACAGTGTTTTCAATAATTTCAAAGTTGATATAAGACAAAATATTCTGTTTGCATTTATTGTTAGTTTACCGTGGCTGATGATTTATGGTATTGCAGCTAAAATAATTTCAATTTGTTTGGTCCAGCATAACCTCAGCTCTTCTATAATTTCCTAGGGCAAGTGTAACCACTCTGCTCAGGATACCATGCACACCACACTGAAGACCCCAGACTGCAGTTTGGTCAGTGTCTCTATAAATTCTACACCAAATTGACTCATACTGTGTGGATCTTGAGTGACTAGTCCTTTGAGGCAGAAAATGTCACAGAGCAAAGTTTGACATGGGTCTGTCAGACCCTGCTGGGGAAGAAGCTGTATGTTTCCCTGCTCATTCTGAAAAACTTCAGTTTGTAGTACTGCTGAAGTTTTTAAAGATGTTAAAGTAGCTTATTTTTAAATTGCTTTGTAACTATCTCATCATGCCTCAATTCTGCAAGAAATACAAAAGCCCTGCATAGCTGATACAAACTTCTTTTGGGGAGTAAGAAGGAAACTATTACTCTAATTCCATTCAATAGTCTGAGTAAATTGCATCTGAAGAACTTATTTCTTGCCAATGGTGATTTTTCACTTCAGTTACGTTGGCACTGAATGCAGATGTAGGAATGATACTCGCATTTTATAGCGGCGGAATTGGAAATTTCATTTTCATGCCAAAGAAGGGGGAGCCCTTTTCAATATACAACCAGGTGACCTGCATATAGCAGAGTGGGATGGAAATAATGGTGTCAAGAGACTAAGCAAGAAATAAAAGAAGGAGGGGAGGCAAAATCAGACTTGTCCTCTCTGAAAAAAAGACAATTAGGATAGAAGAGGAAAACACAGCAGACAGATTTCCACTTTTGTCTTTCAACAGGAGCATAAGCTTCCCAATTCTTCTGACTTTTTATGGATCAGGTTCAGCTGCTTTGAGCTTCCTCCTCACAGGTCCTATTAAATTCTTAGTGCAGCTGGAATTGAACAGAGTTAATCAAAAGGTTTCCAAATACCATGAAACTATCAATTTTACCTTACCCCACACACATCCAAAAAAACAGATATCTAACAAAATCAGCAGATCCCACCTGCATAGCATCAGTGGGGCTAGTGACTTAGAGAATGAACACAGCCCAGCATTCCCTAAACACCTAATTAGAACAGATCTAAAAACCTAGAATTCTTCTCCTTGAATTGCTATTTCAGAACTCCCCAGCTGCCTCTCCCATCTGCTTGCAAAGAGCAAGGGAATTTGATTTGTCTGTTTGTGAGATCTCTTACGGACTGTTTCAGGAATACTTTGTTAGAGGTTTGGGTGGTTTGTTTTGTTGTTTGTTTGGGGTTTTTTTTGTTTTGTTTTGTTTTTTTTTTACTTGGTTGATGTTTAGTTTAATTATTTGTCAAATAATCATTTGGCATGTTCAATATATTTCTATTACTTGCTTCATTTATTGAAGTACAATCTGACCATTTTCCAATACTCTGGACAAAATATTAACCTACTGCAAGTAAGATATTTGTAAAACATATAGTTGATTCTCAGAGAAGGTAAAGATCTTGTGATTATACAGAGAGCTTCCCACTTGTTACTTAATAGACTAAAGAGCTTAAAACAGGGTAACTTTCAGGCATAGAAAATACATCTGGAGAAATCATCAGCCCTTTTAAATTTCTTCCCACCCCCTTCAAATTAGCTGGGGCATCTCGAAGACAGTGACACTGCAGATGTGTTCCCCTATTTATTTTCATGGGCTCTTGAACAGCATCACATGAAGGTGCCCACATGAGAGGGTCAGGATTTCAGAGAAGTCACAGACCCATCAACTAGCTTTACACACTCTTCCTACATGAAACATCAGATCCAGAACAATTTCTTCATCTTCTCATCTGAATTTGCACTCTAGATGACAGCTGACAGTCAAAACTTTCCTCGGCAGTTAATACAAGGCACCATAAAGTGCTGGGACTAACATCACATAGTATGAGCAGAAAAGGAGACAACCATTTCCCATTCTTACTCCCAGGGAAACCTCACGAGTATGCCTGTGACAGGGGTGGATCAATTTGTCCCACACCTCATTATAAGGGCATGAAAAGTCAGCAGATAGTAGTCTTGACCTTCCTAGTGTATGCAGCTACAGGAAAATCACATCTCAGGTGCTCCCACACTCCATTCCCTATGTTGCCCCTGAGAGTTGGCTTCTAAAACTCCCTGCAAAGGTACTGCTGTTTCTTTTTTTCCAACAAGTTTCAAATGTTACATTTCCAGATTTAATATAGTACATTTGTATTTATGGATTCCCAGAGAAAGTTTTATTACTTAAATCCATGCAATTCATTTCAACATGCTGTTAAGATTCCTTCTTGCTGTAATCATCTCCACTTTTAAGACTAGAAGTTAAAACATGACACACCTATCCAAGCTGTGGTAAAGTTTGGCAATATGTATAATGAAGTTTTAGGGAGAAATCAGTTTCTATAAAGCATGAAGTTATTAAAGGAGTTATATTAGATAATGGGCTAGACTACGAACTGCTTGAATTGGGAACAGATGAGTGAGACTAACATGCTCAGCATCAGAGAGCTTCACATAGCTTGATCAAAGAATGCTTCTGGCCATGCTTTCAGTTGTGGTAGTTTGAGAATGACAACTGATCTTCCTCTATCCTTCAGAGTCCCTTTCTCTCATTAAAAGAATTCTTAGATATAAAAGAAACCTTTCAGAAGGCAAAACTGCCGAGAACATGCAGCAAGTGATCAGTATCATGCACTGAGACAACAAAGGAGCAGAAAGGAAATTTGTTTCCATGACAGATTTTACAACATTAAATGACAAAAATAAGGACTAATCTTGCACTGTGCTCATTCCAGCTGCTCACATCTGTTAGAAGCTATGTCAAAGTTAATCATCCATGTGTAACACTGCATGTAAAACCAAGGAAAAAACAGATACTCAAACTCCTTCAGAAATAAGTCTCCTGTAGATGTAGCCAGCCTAAACAGGAACCATTACAGAATCATATGGAAGTGTGGAATAATTTCCACTTCTCTACTATAACCAAGCCATAAAGCCAGGGGGTTTGTAGTTTTCTCATTTAGAGTTGTCATAGCTGGATGTTTCCAGGTAGCTCCTTTTGTAGAAACCTACTATAAAACACTGTAAATAGTAAACTAATTTGAGAGCAACTATTACCTTGTCACCCAAGCTGGTAACAGCAACATCCCAGATGTTTTGTTTTTACAGTTAAGGTCATAAAACAGTAATAGGTAGCTCTTACATTGAGCTCCAATAGTGCATTGCTAGAGCTTAATGTGATTTACAAGAGATCTCCGTAACATTTTCCACATCTTGATGTGTAAAATACGAGGTAACAGAGCCTGCAAGCAAACAACAGAGGCTGTCACCTCTAACTCTTAGAGCAAACCCTCTACCTGATTACATCAACTTCTAAAGACAGTTTAATGAAACTGCTAATTAAAAGCAAGCACAAGAATGCCAGTTCCATTTGAAGCTTTTCACAAAAACATCTCAAAACTCACACAGGGAACATAGCCTGGGTTTTTTTGTTTATTCAGACTTCAGTTTTTAAACCAACTGATGCTTGTATCAGCATCATCGTGCTCCATCTCAGACAAGCAAAACAGAAAAACAGCCACCTAGTCTCCCTGGCTGCCATGGCCCCTTACTTTTCCAACCATGACAATCACAATTATACCAGCTTGACTGCCATAGACTCACTGTAGCATACACTGACATTCCCACCTGGTACCCAGCATTCAATTAGTCAGTCAGAGATGCTGAATTTGTGGCAGCAAGGTCAAAAGCCAAATCTGAACAGGTATTAGTTGATTTGGCACATGAACAAATGCTGAGCAAAGATGCCAAGAAACCATCGAGATTAACTGTTGAACAAGCAGTTAGACTGGGGGGGGGTGTGGGATGGGAACATAAATTCTTGCTGCTAAGAGCTCAGCAGAACCAAATATTCCTAGTGTGAGCACCAAGGGCAAGCCTTCCAAAGGATCTCTAAACCATGTGGTTTGTCAGCACTTAATAGATGCCACAGTTACCACCAGAGCTGGGCAAGCCACATGCAGAGGCACACACTTGTGGCTGTGCTGAGGTTACAGCCTGCACTCAGGGCAAGAATTCACCCATACCTCAGATGCCCAGAGCTTGTTGTGGAAGACATCAGTCATCACTTCTGCTGGAGAAAATGGGTGATGTAAAAGCAGAGAGGGCTCTTGTCTCCTTGACTGGGAGATGCCTCTCATTCTCTGTTCAAATATTAGCCCCTTTTTACCATATAGTTTTTATTTTTCACAAACAATTATTTTATTGCAGGTTATTGTCTCCCTAACCTCTCATGTTCTCATCTCTCAAAACAGTTCCTGAGCATTTGCACAACTTGTCCAAATGTACCTCTAGCTTGACACTAGGAAGAATTAAGAGGGTGTGTAAACAGTGGGACAAGTTTTGAGAAGTACCTTCCTTCAAGAAACTTTTCTAACCAAGTAATAAGAGAAGATGGTCCAAAGACAGCAAGACCCTGAGTACTTCAACAGTCAGGTGGGTTAAAGCCCATGTGCAATATGGCTCTGACATAAGGTCTCCCAGCCTTGCAGAAGCTCTAAAGGCTACATAAAATAAATCAATAAATCTACAGATTGGATAATCACTGATTTTTCATCTACCATCTGCCTGTGCAGTTCAGGAGTCTGAAGTCCACTTCAATTTGTGGCTGCAGCTTATGTACATATGGCACATTGGGGTATTTTTCATAAACATGTAGAGACTGGAACAGACATGAGATGACTGGAGCCACCTTTTCTATTTGGCAGTTGCAGTGTTTGCTCAGATACAGGTGCTGTTTCTGGCTGTTTCACCAGTATCGTGCACATGCCTGAATATGTTGTCATCCTCTCAAAAAAAAAAAAAAAAATCAACTGCATTGCAGTCCACAAAGCTTGCCTAACTACTGATTAAATGGGCAAAAGCTGCTGTGTCCCCACTCTACCAAAGCAGTCACATAGTAAACCTTTGTTTTTGGGGAGAAAAAAAGTCACTCGGTTGACAGATGGAAAACAAGGAGTAGATCACATGGCAAATCATGCTAAGTGGTCACATTCATTCATATATATGAGTCAATTTAGGACCCTCTGAGTGCTCTCAAGAGTAATACTGTACCTGTCACAACCAGCTGGGTATTATATGTTACACTATTCCCTAAATGCTTTGTTTCCTCTCCTTTTACATGTTCCCTCTAACACAGGCTTGCATCTGATATCAAGTTCCCTATAGCATCTACCAACACTCACCATCCCAAGAGTCCTGTGCCTTTGACCCAGCCCATTATTTTCCAGGTGCCAGCATTAGTTTTGTTCCTGCTGGTATAACAGGCATCCCACTAGAGGAACACAGACTAGTAAAGAACTTGAGATGGATGAGCCTTTTTAGACTAATAGTGAAATCTTGTACTTTAGAAGGTGAGAAACAGACACTTGAACATCCAGATTCCATTAGTCTGAATTCCATGAGCTTTCCTAAGCTAAAGTTCCAAAGCACATTTGCTGCCAGTTTTACTGAGGAAAGGGTGTTGGGTGCAGAACT
This sequence comes from Corythornis vintsioides, assembly GCA_025447755.1. Taxonomy (NCBI): domain Eukaryota; kingdom Metazoa; phylum Chordata; class Aves; order Coraciiformes; family Alcedinidae; genus Corythornis; species Corythornis vintsioides. The sequence goes on from JAOEGS010018955.1 coordinate 129,434, forward strand.
GAACCAAGGATGATCATCACATTTTGCTCAACAGCTTTCTAGTAAATATAGCAACTCACTTCAGCACTAACAGCTCCTGGACCATGATGCTGGTTACAGATATTGAAGCTGATGACCCAAGTTAAACATGGCCATGAGGCTGCTGACAAATTCAGAGCTCTACAAGCTCACCCAGAGCTTGCACTTCATCTGCACATTTCACCAAGTCCATTGTTAGCAAGGCCATCTGAACACTCAAAGATGTCACAGGCCTTTCCTCAGAAGTTATCCTTACAGACTTTTGTTTCTTACAAAAACCTCTCCAGCAAAGAATAAACAGCAGTTGTGTCCACATTCACAATGCATGTTGTGCTTCCAAATAACAAATCTGGATCTCATTGTTAATAAATAACTGCAGCTTGTAGCAGACAAGCTGTGAAACTCTATGTAATTTTGCCACAAATTATTTATGATATCTCCACTTGGCCTGGAGTGATTTAAGTTACAGGCTAATGGAAGCTGACAACACTAAAGCAGTCTGACCTCCAGTATGTTAGCTAGAGATACATTCCACATCATACAACAGCATCAAGGGTCATGCTTTAAGTACCACAGTACAACATGCAAATGTAAAAAGCCAAACCCTCTCACACCACTTTTTCCCTAGATTTCAAGCATTCTATCAAAAGCCTGTTTAGCTGAGCCATAGATGGCAAGAAGTTGGAAAAGTAGATGCAGTGACATCATGAAAGTGATTGGACACTTTTGTAATGATTATGAGTTCATTATAATCACTTGGTCACTCAGACAGTTCAGATGCCTAAAACCATTGTAAACCCATTAGCAGAGTTCTTTTCTAGTCATTAACCATACTATTTCAGTTAGGTCTCTGCCTAGTTCCCACAAAAAGGGAAACATGGTGTAGAAAGCTTCTAGCAAAATTTTCATCCATCATAACCAGTCTCGTGGGTCTTGCACTTAAGAGCAATTCCCTTCACAACCTGCATATAGGAGGGCATTTAAAAGCCCCCAGTGATGGAATTCAGAGATCTGTCTCCACAGTTCTATCTCCCCTTCTCATGTTCATAGGGCCTTGAAAAAGAATAAATGACACTGCAGCTTATTCACACTACAGAACTTAGAATTAGACACACAGCTTCATGACACTGTCAGAAGTAGGCTCCTAATTTAGATGCTTTCATTTGGCTTCTAAAGGCTTTATTACCATCAGAAAGCCTAGGTATCTGGCTTAGGTTCTTAAATCTGGATTGTATGAATACACCTATCTTGCTCTCAGAGATGCCTTTTATTGACTAAATTGGTAAGTGTCAGAAGGAAGCAAAACAGAAAACACCATTAGCAAGTCTGCCTGTGAATTAATATCAGAAGTAGTGTCAAGAGCATGTTCAAGAGATTCAGGGGCAAAGTTAACATCACAAATGTTTTATACTGAACTTACCCAGACTGATCTAAAGCCTACACAACCTCTCTGGGATTTGCTTTTGAAAAAAAACCAAAACAAACCACAGATAGTGGTAGTGTTCTCTTGGTCAGGGCCTGTCCACACACAAATGCAAACATTCAAAGCAAAAAGAAAGTATCCAGAGAGGAATATAAGATAGTATTGATTAGTGTTACTTGTCCATGACTCCACAAAAGCAGCTTTTAGATTGTAATGAACGGTTGAATAAGGACACTGAAGTGGTCTTACAAGTGTGGTTGCCAATAGCTCCTCCTAGGTCAGGGTAGCAGCATGGGATGAAGTATTTGTATCACTGGTAGAAGAGATAACTGATCTCTCAAACAGGAGCAGAGATTGCAAATGGCTATAAAAGTGCCCATGTTCAATGAAGACTGATGCTGCCTCTCCTAAAAAAGTGTACAAAGTCACTTAAACAGAAGGCTCCTGTCAATTCACTTATACTTGCAGCAACAAGCAAATATCAAGGGCTACTAAGAAGATGAAAAGACTGTTACACTCAGCAGCAGTTGCACAGTGCTCTCCCCATGAGTGGCTTGTCTTTTCCTCCCAATGAGAAATACAAGAACTGTTTTTAAAACACACACACACACACAGGGTCTCTGATACAGACCCTCTAGATTATGCTACAATGAAAGAAAAAGATAAACTGCAGGAATTATAGCAATCCCTGTACCTGACAGTGACACCAAAACTTATTAAATAAAACCACTGAACCTCTTCAGAATACAGACAGGCAGAGCCCAAGCACAACTTGCTACAGCCAACTTCAAGTTGAGAATTGGTTTAATGATGGGATCAAACAGGTCCCCTTCCCTGTTACACTTAAACACTGAGCTTGCTCATTTCTTTCAGGAAATAAGTATCAGCACAGAATGTCTTCTGCAATACCAACCCACTTATGGGGCAGAGATGCTGCCAACTAGAAAGCCTTTATTAGCTTGCTAGGAACAAAGTCAAATCTGAAGACTATCAACTGTAAGTTACTATTACATTATGACACAAGCTACCAAGAGCACTTGGGAAACTACTATTTTGCAGTTGATATACTTTTGTCATCAAAAAGACAATTTATTACAGGGAATGAAAGAAATAAGCAGAAATGCTGACAGTATGAGAAGTTTTTCTTCCTGTTTATCAGATATCAAAAACCTACTTTGCAGCCTTACCAGGGAGTCATCTCCCTTGCAATACAGAAGTTTTATTCTTCCCATTTTTAAAAGGTACAATAAGGCCACAAGCCAATTTTGGTTTGTAAGATAGATAGGTGTGTAAAGAGAAAGGAGAGAATTTTGCAAGAATATTACAAATAATGAGATCACCACAGTCACAAAATACCTGAGGTTGGAAGAGGCCTCTGGAGGTCAGCTAGTCCAACCTCCTGCTCAAAGCTTCAAAGCCAGACCACATTACCAGGGGCCTCCTCCAAATGAGTTTGGAAGCCTCTGAAAACCTCCCTCTCCAACAAGGACATACTGTAATACCCACACCAAAGCTCTCCTGAACTCAGTGGGAAAAAAAGCAGCTTACAAGGGCAGTTTTACTTGCTTTGTCTAGAATAGGTTAAAAAAGCAGCCAGAAAGTGTTCTTGCCATGATGACACTTGGCATGCATCCTCTAGGAAAAGTAAAATTTTGCCATCTTAACCCACTTCTCTTGTGGGTTTGAGATGAAGTAAACAAAGGTGAAGCAACTACTCCTTTTATGGGCTTATTGGCTACAAGCAACTGAAAAGGTCAAAGTTCCATTAACTTTCAGATTCACAGTCCCAGAACCCAGGAGCCCCAGAGATATCTGTGGTCTCTAGTCCCTACATAGCAAGTGCTGGGCACAACTTCAGTCCAGGAGGCCCTGCACAAAGACGAGGAAATAAAGTCTGCAAACATTTAGAGGCAGCTGGTGTGATGCACAAGCTCCCAGGCTATCCCAGCTAGCTCCCATTAACACTACCCTGGCACATTTGGGAATTAACACAGGGCAGAAACCATTTCTAACAGGCATTCCACCTAAAGAGAAAGAATTTAATAGCATAGACACAGACAACAGCAGAACAGTTGCCTAGTGCTAGATCTGTCCTAAGCATCTATGAGAACAGCTGAAGTCACCAAGAGCTGTAGGATGAAACTCCTTCTGTTTGAGATAGTGAAGACTTAATTTTGTCCTTTCATTGTGATTTACTCCTCCTCATTCAGGGGATCAGCCTTTCCAACTGACAGACAAAAAATGACAAGATAATGGGTTTGTATCCTCTTCATTTTCTTTTCTAATGCCAAGAGCATTCACTCACACTCCATTTCATCCTCCACCCAAAGATAACTCAAGTGTACACTTTCCTCTTCCCCAGGAGAGCAACCCGATTTGTTAATACAGACTGAAAACTCTTCAAGCTGCACTAGCTGTAACCTGGTGATGATTTATTGCAGTTGCTTATGAAAGAGCATCAGATTCCAGACAGCAACAGCTAAGGTTTGGTTGCAAGAGAATACACTGTACACACACTGCAGCCAAGACCCTGTAAACAACAGAGTATTTGTATTAATTTCTGTGTATGCACATACAAGAGTTTCTACTTCATAGATGAGCTAAAAACATCTGGGTGTAAGTAACAGTTTGTGGTGAGCTTCCAAGTCTTAAAAATATGATACAAAATTATGCTAATAAGATTAGCTTAAGAAATAATTGAAGTGTCAATTTTATTTTTTAGGAAATTTGTGGTGAAAAGACCAAGAGAGTTTTACAACCAGCCCACTGGGAGCCAGAATGCCATCCATAATGAATTATAATACAAAATTACTGATATTTAACATCCTCCATCATGAGGCTATGATTATAGATTATTTACACTTGAACATCCATACCACAATGTTTTTAAAAATCAGCTTATAGATAAAGCACCTGAATCATCCATGAAAATTGTCTCTTCCCTGCAAGAGAAAAATGGTTTTTTCTAATTAAATGTGCCTAGAATGAATCCAAATTCGTGCCCACACATCCAGAGATCTAGTTGTTCTGCAACATGTATTCAAACTCATGGTAGGCACAGAACAAGATTGTCACTGGATGGGTGACTTTTGAATAAACAAGTATCAAAAGAAAGCCAATGCCTCTGACAGAAATAAACTGCATCTTGCTCATGTTCTTAAAGAGTCCTCTTGTGTCGTTACTAGGAAGTGAAAAGGCAACAGAGCCAGCATCACAGTTAACTCCTTGCCCTTATCAGGGATCCTTATCATAAATATAGTGCAAGAAAATCCATTTGTGTGTCAAGTATCAACGTTATTCTATTCTTCAAGTGACATCATTCTGTACAGGCAATTTAAACAGGACTGGATAACAGGACTGCTTGAATATTGGTGCCCTAAATAAAATTCACACCCCAGAGGAATCAGGAAAGGGGCACACAGAAAAGGTCCCACTGCCACACCTACTTCTTTTGGTGCTCTGCAATATTCAAGATCTTCACATGCTTCTAAATCCCACCATTGACTTTGGAATTACCAGAATCTGCTACAAGTAACACTAAAATCAGATTGTCTAGCATCTCTGCTTCTCCCAGTGACAAAAAGAGAGAGGAACAGTTTAGAGAGAGGAGAGTACAAGTTCTAGCACACATCACCTTCCTACTGCTAGGGGTGTCTGAAGTACCCTGGATGAGCAGTACCCATGTCAGGAAAACAGTGAAATCCCCCATGTCAAGAGCAATCTCAGCAGGTGCAACTGACACTACATCAGCTTCTTCTCTCAGTGAGCAAATCCATCTGCTGCCCCAGGACAGGAAGAGAAAGGTCAAGACATGAACCTGCAGAAGGGACAGGGTTCCAGGTTGCAGCACAAATTAGAGCAGCCCAAAGGCACATTTTCTGTCTGCTCTCCAGGCCACGTGACAATGCAGCCTACACATTTCCTTTGAATCTCGAGTTAGAACAAGACAATAAAAGCAGCAAGGGAAATGTAGAAGAGAAAAACACTCCTGTCACCTCATTTTTATGTTATCAGGTTTGTTTGTGGGTTTTGGGTTTTTTCCTTCTAGTGCTTAAGGGGCAGTAATGCAATTATATCACAGTCAAAGTATTGGATAATTTATCCTACAGGAGCAGGGATAGAAAAAAAATATGAATATGAAAAGCTTGTGGTCTGTTAAAATTGTTTTATTAGGATGCACTTCAGCACCAAAGCACATTATGGTATTTACAGACCATAATCAATTTTAAGATTTCTTCTAAAGTTTCCTTTCCCCTACTGAAATAAAGTTATAAACATACAACTATCCCTAGTCCAGATTTTAAGCAATTCTCTGTTCTATTTGGCCAAGTTTTGAATAATATTTAGTTTTTCACCCATTCCTTACCCTGACCAAACCTATTTCCTAGTGCACCTACTCCAAAACTAGTACTTCCAGGAAAATTAACTGTGACAACTATGGATGAAGTCATGTTTTGTTTATATTTCAGGCACTAAACAGCTGCTAGTCAATATTGCTAGCAGATGTTCTAGAATTATATGCAACATTATGCTCAATTTTAACTTTTACAAAGTTACAAGCTAATACAAGATGACACTGCTGTAGTCAAATGATTTATTAAAGGAAAAGCCATTAAGTTTTTAAGCTTCACACCCTACTACCCCAAATAACTTGTCATCATATACCTCAATGAACAGATGCAAACGTCTGTACCATTTTGAGATTTCAGTACAATCCCATATACCAATTATATCCAGATGCCTTTTGATTTAACAGCCTCATGCACATCTGTCCATCTTCACCTGACTGCAGGATGACTGTTCATTTCATGGTTAAACTACCTGCAAGATGACAAGTCTGAGTTTCACACAGTTCACATAAGGATCATCTTTTTCTGCCCCGCAAATGAGCTTGTACACAGCCAAAGTGACATTTTACACATTGAAAACACTCTAAATCTCAACACTGGGGTGATTGAGTAGCAGAACACACAAGTTTGCTGTGTTACTTTCCAGTTCATGTACTCCTTGCTTTCCAAATAGTTTTAAAAGCTGAAACATTTGTTGTGGGATTTCAGAGGTTTTGTGTGTTTAAGTGAATTCTTATGCCTGATAATAAAAGTAGAGGCCTTTTTTTGTACTTGCTCCCCAGTTAGTCCCAGAGCAGCATGCAGGAGCCACTGGCTAACTGGTGTCCCATCCACACTCACAATAAATAACATAAAACAGGAGTGACAGCCAGTAGTTAGACCTGAAAACTGTTGAGGATACTCAGTACTAATGAAGCCAGGCACAAATACAGTAAATCTAAATAGCTCCTCTCAATCTTTTAAGAGAAAAATACACACAATTAACTGGTCCACAGAGTACTTGAAAAGTTGGTATAAATCTGTGTCCAGGCAAGCAAATAAAATACTGCACCTAATTCTGCCCTCACATGTAGCAGCAGCAGGTCCTCTCCAAGTAAAGGAAATTGCCACAAGCTGAAGCTTGTAACAGAGCCCATTAGAGTCAAAGGCACTGTGAAAAGGTCCTTGAACTGTGTTCTAAATCAGGAGCTAGTTCAGTTAGTGGAATTCCCCTGGGATGACACAGGGAACAAGTACTAGTGCAGAGTGGCTCCAGCTTAATTTCAGTAGTTCAACAGATTACACTGGGACAAGAATATATATGTATTACTTCATTAATTTATTCTACCGTAAATGTAGCATTTAAAAACTAGAAGAAAAAGAAATTCAGAAATAACTGCAGATATCAAAACCCCAGTTAATGTATATACCAGGTCTAGTTCCACTGAGGTCACACAGCCACACAATTTACAGTGCTGAGCATCTGGCTCTAAATATTTAACTGTTCAAAAATTCTAGTGTGCATCCTTGCATAGCAAAGCTGCTCTGACTCATCACACTAGAGGTAACCACATCTTAAGTGTGTGGTTCTAAATTGAATAATATTACCATTAATAACAGTGCCTAATTAAGACATCTATAATGTTTTTAATGAGAAAAATTGAAAGTCCTTCTGGAATTTTTCCAGTCAAATTAATTCTGAGGACTTCAGACATTATTACAAGTAATGGTACAGGAATGAAAATTAGGTCTAAATTAGGACATGTCACTGTATTTAAAAGCAGGAGGAAAAAAGGAAACACATTCCATTTCTTCCTTTATACACAATTCTGTGTTACAGCATCACACCACAGGGGAGGATGGTCTTAGATGATTTTAGTCTGTTCTAAAGTTGCTCTGTATATAGTTACACCTGATATATCTCCAAAGGCTGAACAGACTTGGACACTTTGTTTTCAGGCTCTTTTTTAGTATCACATCAGTTCCCTCTTGTGAACAATTATTCCAGGAATCTTAAAATTACAACTCCTGTGGCTTATACAAGCCCTAATCATTTTGTTTCTAATTCACACGAGTTATGCTTGTCCAAATAAGAAACCCCTCTGTGAGGCTGCATGTTTAGTCAGGGAATAATTGTGTTAAAGGATCAGATCCAGCCTGCTGAAACTGTGCAAGGAGGAAAGAATCCACAGGCTCCTGAACAATGCTCTTTAGGATTGAGACATTTGAAAGGTTATCAAACCTGGCAAGTCTTTATTTGTACTTCTAGTAGACCAATCTTTCAAACTTCTCCATGCACATTTCTGGTCCACAGTTGCTGATTATTTATTACTGCTTTCATTGTAAGAATTTAACAATTATTAACCCACAAGTCTGTGCAGCTGAACCAGGTTATTTTGAAGGTATAAAGATGCTCAAATCTTGCTCTTCAAATAGCTTATTTGAGCACTTTCATACCAGTAATGCAAGTTTGAGTGTGTTGAAAAAAGCAGTTTCAAAACATAAGAGCAATTGTGTCAGAACTGTGTTCTGATGGGTCTTTATATTAATAATTTCAATTAAATTTAGATAAAATTGAAGAACTGAAGCCCAAATTGAGCCTTTTGTTTCTTTAAGTTCAGAAGATTCAATCTTAAGGAATGAAAATAAATTAAGACAATTATGAGTTACAAACAAAATATTACCTTTGGAAGAAAAAAAAAAAAAAACCACAGAGTTTGATAAAGGCCACAAATTTTACCTTTGCTTTTTCCTGACCTACACTGCGTGACACAGTTGAGGGTCAGGGCAGCCTGCTAGACCTATAACAGATACTCTCTCAAAGGGAAGAGAAAGGGAATAAGGAATACACTTACTGATTAGAAAAGGAAGCTAGAACAACTTTAATGAAAAGCATAGTATACAAAACCAGTATTGAACCCAGACCCCCAAGGGAAATTATATCACTGTCACCACTGGTGCTGTGGAGCAGGCACCAGAAAGTTCCCAGACCACAGCCAGTGGCAGACAAGCTCTGTGTTCAGGAACACACGGATCAGGATCAAAGGCAGGACAGCTCCCCTCAGATGTCAGCCATGGAAGAAGCAAAGATGAAGGCAGCAGCAGAGCTGAGCTTGACCCTTATGATCCCTCAGCTTTAGAATGAATGACATATGGGATGGAATCCCTCACTGCTCAGTTTGGGGTCAACCTGTCCCATCTGTTCTTCCCTGCAGGTGCATCCTTCACTTTCTGCACCCCCAACATGATACAAGACCCAGCAGTGGCCATGGACTGCACCCCAACCCTTGGTAGTAACTCTAACCATGGGGTGTTATCACTGCTGGAAGCAGACACTGCCTGGGAAAATACATTCCTAACTTCAGACAGTGCAGTTAATGAAAAGTATTGAGCTGAAAAGTAAAATCACTGAACAGAATTAGTTCTGTTCTCACTCAAACCAGGACAGTGTGTATGATCCTATGTACATTCAGATACCTTCACGTATGTACATACAGGTATGCACCATGTGTACATACACACACAGCATTCTCTTGATTGCACTCCCCCCTACCTTCACATTTCCCCTTTCTCTACCCAAATGCCTCTCTTCAGGTCCTTTAGGTTCCAAAAAAACCCCAAAATTTTAATTCTGCCATTTGTTGTGCCTTAGTAAACAGAAGGAGAACAATGTGTGTTTCAGGCAGGTCAGCTAATTAGGTGGCTTGTCCTTCAGAGAGATTGCACAAAAGACTTTAATGCATTGTACTAACACTGAGAATATTGTCAGTGCTTAGATAATATTTTGAATGGGCTTACAGCTTACAATGATTAGAGGCAGGAGAATAGCAAGGACATTCAGACAGATGCATGTTCCCTAAAAGCTCAGAGATTTACCCTCTTCCAAATAATGGTTTACAAAATCTTAGCTTAGCTGAATTCTATGCACACCTCAGAAGAAAAAAAATAAAAATTCTACCTTCTGTTAATATCAAATATCAAAAGCAGAAAATAAACTGTTTAACAGGCACTGGTATTTGACAGATCTACATCCTGGATTCTTAGAAATGACATCAGTCATCACTCTTGAGTTTAATGTCAAAATGACATGGTTGAAAAAAAAAGTTAACACTTAAGGTCTTGCAACTCAAATGCCACTGAAAATACAGGAGTAGGAAAAAAAGTGCTAGTATTTAACTAGTATATGCCATAAATGCAAATTCCTATTTAAATTGTATCACTCATAGTGGTAAGAAACAAAGTAATATTAACCAAGTGTTTCTCATACAAGAGTAATAAACCAGTATTCAAATAACTAAATCTTACCTATTAAGTTTAACTTCTAGTTTGAATAGTACTATAAAGAAACAAAGAAAGCCCATTCACTGCAATCTGCTGCAAATTCTTTTATGGGAGACTTCTAGCTAATATTTCACCGAGGACAGTAAATATTGTTAATATGATATTTCAGGGTTGCAAAGGCTGCTACACACAGGAGAGCAACTTGGTCGTGTGGGGAAGTGGGGGCAGGTAACACTTCTCACTGCTGCCTTCCCCAGAACAGCTCAGTGTAAGGCTGCAAACAAAAATAAAGAGCAACTTAGGGTATTGGAGCCATCTGAGCAAAATTTAGTGTCTGTGTCAATTCTTTGCCAAAAGCTGTCTGAGCTCAGAAGTAGAGAGGTGAAGGATCACTCCAATGAAGAAGAGAATTGTAGTGATTTGTTCGTTGATGCAGGAAGAGCAGCATTGCTGGGAGATCACCTTCACTCCTCCCTTTGATCACAGCTAACTGCAGACAGCACCTGGAGAGAATGGGAACTTAATTCTTTCAGCAAGTTGAAAGCACGACAGAAACATGGATCCAGATATTGTCACTTGTGCTACTAAGTTGTTTTGACATTGCATCTTTAAGAATACCTAGTTTCATTTCCTAATTCCCCAAATGCCTTTGCACTTCAATACCTCTCAGGATGCTGCTGTTGGATGAGCCTGAAGTGCAGGACAGCCTGGACAGCTTCTGGGAGTCAGGTGAGGTGGGGTTTACCCAACAATGGTGAACACCACCTGAGAGGACTTCATTGTTCATCTCCCACAACATGGATCCTCATAGAAGTTGTTTTGTTTTTTGTTTTTTTTTTCTCCCGTGTCCAATTATCATGATTCAGCAGGTAGAGGAGCTGAGGTATAGTATTTATAGGAGGAATGAGAACTTATGACAAAGGAAATCTTTTCTGCTTTTATTTTCCACTATGTAAGCACATAACTTGCTTTAAATGATCAGACAAGATTTAAATTAAATTGCCAAGCAAAGAAAATTAAGAAAAAACTCAAATAGGAGAAAGGAAAATATTCTGAAAAGCCCATTGATCCTAATCGTATTTTACTTTTAGTAAAGCATTGAAGTCAAAGTATTTTAGATTATTGAACATGAACAAAATGACAACAGTCAACTTCCCCTTCGGGTGAAGTCATTCTATTAACCACAATTCCCCAAGCACACTAAAAATACATCTTCATTGTCACAAGAAGACTGCAACCTGTCTTTAAAACAAAGATTACATTCTGGCAGTTAAATACACTGCAGAAAGAGAGGGATGGATTTTTCATTAAGATACAAAGTAGCTAACTGTAATTAAAGTTTTAGGTCTAATAAATGAACAGGACAAATCTCTTCCCAAAATCTGCCCCCAACAAGGTGCACTGCTCTGTCTTCTCAGCCTGAAGGACAATACATACTGATGGGTGCTTGAGTCTCCTGGGCTGTGAAGGCAGCCTACTTAAAGGCTTCCTATAGAACTCTACATGAGCTTTTTCTTGCTTTATACTTTAGGTTTTCTTGCTCTGAAGGGATATCATCAGCCACCTTCTTACAGAAGTCAGGAAAGCAGAAATTAGAGATAATATACTGAAAGTGAGGTCCTTTATGATGTAATGTTATTCATAGCCCCCAGTGATGCAATTCTGCCTTGAAAGATACATCCATGAGGTGTTCTTAACTGTAACAAATAGCTGTAAAAGGCACTTGAGAAGAGACGCTGTGAATACAGGTCATCTGTCTTTCCCCTGTATTTGCATTGCTCTGCAACTAAGAACTTGGCTTCATGCAATTCCCATGCAGCTCTGCATTCACAAGAGGCAAGTGCCTCAACTCCAGATAAATCACAGAAGTGTCCAGCATCTCTCAAAACTCAGCTCACCTGCCTCTGAACAATGCTTTGAAGTTATATCCTCAAAAGGAAACAAAAGCTCATAATTTAATTTCTGTCTTTTGACTAACAACTTGTACTTCTCATTTATCAGTTTCTGCCACTCTGAAGCCAACATATCAAGACCCCTTACTGACTGGTTCCCAGCAGTCCATAAAAATGCTACAGTAAATCCTGCAGTTGGACACCCACTGCTGCTACCTTGCAGGATGCACTAGACAGCAAAGAGAAATAAATCTCCAGTGTAAAACAGAGTATTATTTTAGTTCAGAGCATTTAGAGAATTTTACCTTTGGTTTCACTGGGTTCATAAAGCAATTGTAAAGTTCTGAACTCCGCAGAGTTATTGTTCCCTGTCAGAACACTCTAGAGCAATTGGTCTGGGTGAATTATTCAGGAACTCCAG
>JAOEGS010018956.1:0-23991 GCA_025447755.1 Corythornis vintsioides
ATATAAAGCTGGGACAGACCTGAGCAACATACTGCTGTTGTGTTAAAAACCCATTTTAATACAGTACTCTTCAAATATCAAAAAGAAAGTTGAATAGAGATTCATAAATGTGACTTTACAGTGTTAATTCATGTAGAATTTGATCCGCTTGGGAGAGTATGGGAAACATCATTTGGGGAGTATGCATGGCCTTTGTTTTTGTGTTTTTAGTTTGTTTGATACTTTTAAATAATGTTGTGCTTAATCAGTAGAGGAGGATTGTTAATAACTTTCAGCTTGAGCATAATGAGACTACACATGTGGGAGCTTTTTATGGGAACACTTGTTAAATAGTCTGGGAGAGAACAAAGGCCACTAGAACAGATGTAGAAGGTCTGCAAAAAAAAGTAGCAGCCAAGCAGCTGGAGTAAAGGAATAAGATCTTTCTGTTGAGAAAAGTGTGAAGAAACAGCTTTGAGTTTTGGCTGGAAATGTTTTGGTGTATAGCAATCAAAAAGAAAATCTTTTACATTCAAATGATCTGCATGTGTTCCTATGTAGTAATGAAAATATGAACTGTGCAAAAGAAAAAATACCTTCATTCATTTGTCCATTTTAAAAAGCTTTGGTACCTGTTCAACTTTCCTTTGGCATAGGCTCAGAAGAGGGGACTTTGAAAGGGCATCATTGTAAGATGGGACCATTCTGGATTCAGCCCTCTTCCTTTTGTGATTTGAATGTGCACATCTGCACATGTGGCACATCTCATTATTAGCTAAAGTCCTAGTTGGCATCACTTGAAAACCCCAAACTCCCAAAATTTCTGTATGTCACTGCAAGTTTGTGTCAACATCAGGCAGAATTTTTTTTTCTCCATTATTACTTTAGCTCTACTTGTGGTCAGGTGTTCTTGGACACACTTACTGTGTTCAGATTTTGTATCTTGTTCCCAGCTATGTAGCAGAAGATCCTGCCACAAACTTTTCCCAGAGATCTGCAGAATTGTGTTAGAGGTCCTTTGAGCAGTTCATTCTGATGAAGAACTCCTTTGCAGCCAAGTAGTAACTGAGGGGAGGAAAGTGCACTTTTTTTTGTCTTTTTTTTTTCTCCTTTGAAGGATTATTTCATGCAGAAAACTCACACCCAACTTCTTTAATAGTCTTGCCTCTTAACTAAAATTGCTGAAACTGCTTACCATCCCAGTATCCTTTAAAGTCTGCTCTTCTCAAAAGAACACATACTCTTTGTGCTTCTTTTTATTAGATGTGAGTTCTGAAGGTCACTATCCACCTGAATTTAGTGCACTGAGCCCAGTGCAAAAGTGCTGGTGGCTTCACTCATGACTGCAGATTATAGAAAGTCCCTTTTTGCCCTAATATTGCTTCCAGCAGGTGTACAAGCTGTACTGTGAGTTGTGGTACTAAGTAAAGAGGGAGTAGAAAAATGAGAAGGGTACAGAGCTGGATGCTGTATAGTCATGTAATGGGTACAGCTTGGACAGAAAGAGAATGTGCTTCTGCAGTTTGACATAAAGTACAGCATGTGGGATTTCCACCATTCCCAGCAAATTCTGTTAAATTGGCAAATTCTGATGTGAAATAGGTATTTCCCTTTAAGTTTCCTTTGTTATTTTCAAGTCAATATTTCACAAGCAGAAATGAACTGCATGTCTAATAAAGTTAATATGTGAAATATCTTATTTGTAGCTTTCTACTGGTGCTTATGGCTAGATTTAGTAGACTGTTAGACTCCTTTTATCTGGTATTTGTGTGCTTATCTCAAATATTTGATTTAAATAATGGTGAAAGTATGCCTGTTATCTTAAAACTGAAAGACATAATGCATCAAGCTTTGCATTTTACCTCTATGGAATGTCTGAAGCACTGACAATGGTCTGATAGACTAAATTAATTTAACTCGTCACCCCATTAAAATCATTTGAGGTTGAGTGAGTCTTGTACAGACAAAGCAAACAGTGATGTTTTTTAGTAGAAAGAAATAACATACCCTGATCAGGGGCTCCGGAAGACGTGTAAATGTTACCAGAGGACTGGTGGCATGTGTGATTGTGGCTACTGGTCCCAAAGCGAAGAACACTTTAACCCTTTGAGCCAACTCGGGATAAGTAGAAAATGCTATGAAGCCTGCAAATACAGAGGGCACATGTCAAGTTAGTGAAGCGATTTTCACAGACCAAATAAATAAAAAAGCAGTAGGCAGCAAAGAAATGTGACTAGATTAGCTGCCCTTTGGCTGTTGTCCAGTTCTGTGCTGCATAACTAAGAAAAATGCTTGATTCTTAAAACTTTTACTTAAGAGACAGGGTTCATTTTAAGAGTACAGATTCATTAGAGCATGTTGAGATACTGATCTTCTCAAACTGACAAATTTGTGTTAACATTTTTTTTTGGGGGGAGAAGATGTATTAATCAGATTTTCTTAATTCAAATTCCCTCTAAAGTTTCCAAAACTCTAACAAAATAATGGGTATTTCAGCTAGCTGTCTCCAAAAGACTGTATGTATTTATTCTGGCATGGAGTAATACAATAATTATCTAACGGTTAAGAGCAGAATTTTACTTGTAACTAAATACAAACTCAGATGAGAGAGAATGCATGCAAAAAGGAAGGATGTGGGAAAGGAAGACAGGTAAAGGAGGAAAACCAACAAGGGTACATCTCATCCTGTTTTCTGAACACATCTAAATTTCTCCCCTGATGGATTTGGTAAGAACTTTTAACTAGTTGCCTATAAGATAGGTATCTAAAGATAAAAAAGGTAAGGTCTAGGACTGAATCATTTTTTCCACAAAAAGACTCTTAGAATGCATATATAAGAAGAAAGGAAAAATAATTGTCTAAGAATGTGACCACATGCCAACTACCCCCATTTCTTTCTCAGTTTCTGAGTTTATTTTTGTAAAAGGGCAATGACACAACATAGATAACCCCCACTATCTACTCCTGGGTCTTACGTATAAATCATGAACACAAACACTGTTTTGTTCCCAGGCAATCCTAATGCATTACCTGCAGTAGAAGCCTCTGAGTGACCAACATAGTATACATCCTTCCGTCCAGTTTTATTCATGATGAAGTACAGCTCTGCTGGAATATCGTATTTGCCTATCTCATCGAAGCTATAGGGAAGAAACACAAAAAACTAGCAGGTAATTGGGCTCTCGCACTGTGCGTTACTGCACAACTGTGCAACTGACATTGTCAGTTTTGGTCATCACACCAAAGCAGGACTCATTGAAAGATGAAGTTGCACTATTTGCATTCTTGCTTGAGTTGGGAAGGGGTGTAGAGGGACACAGCTGTACTGCTAGGCTGCCTGATGCCTTGGATCCTGAGAGTTTTGTTCATTAGCTGAGGCTCGTGCAGAAGTGAATTTAATTATTGCTTTCACCAGCATAGGTTACAAAAAATATTTCTCTCTGCTACTCTCAGTTGTGATAAATCAGATATCTAGACTGAGCTGAGCACTCTCCTGTTTGCACCTGGAACATGGTGTCCGGTGGTAAACTTCAAGGTTATAGATGCCTTCCAGTTTTGGAAGCCTTTTCCTCAAAGAAATCAGCACTGTGTATGGACCTGAGTGACCTGAGTACTTGCAGCTTTGCTTCTGTATGTGCTGATTCCAGAAGGACCTGTCCAGATCACCTAACCAAGCCCTTATGACTCTCCTGACATGCCCAGAAGTGGGTGCATCTGGGGAAAAGACTTGGTCTAGACTTCTTTGATGTTGCATGTTCCACTTGAAGTCAGATCATATGAAAACGAGTAGGGTTTTCCTATCATTCAGAAGGGTTTGGGGTTTTTTGTACTATCAGAAGGGGAAAAGTTCTGCATCCCACTGTTAACTACGCAGTCTTGCTAGTCTCCTGAGAATTCTTTTCAGTAATTCTTTCTCCATGGAGTACCTGAACTGCCAGAACTCTTTCTGGCAGGACTTAAGGGTCTTGTGTTTTAAAGACCAGGTGTCTCCTCGGCTGTTTCCCATCCATACGTCATAGCCGGCATCTGCGAGGATGAAGCCTAGGCTGTTATGGTGCATGTTAGAAATCCATTGAATAGAATCTCCTAAAGTACCATGGTGTAGCAAGACCGCAGGCTTTTTCCCTGAAAAAAGAAGAGTGTTTTTTTTATGCTGTAGTAGTAAGTAATGTGTAGTAAGAACTAGGGTGCAAAGTCCAGTTTTGAAGGAGTGTTTTAACCTATACACAGAATTCAGGTCGCATTCCTGACTAGGTGCTCTTGCTGAGATGGAAAGGTGTGGCGCGTGTGCAAAGGGGAAGGATGAAGGACCCTTGCAAGAACAGGTTGAGTCAGACCTTCCTGATGTCCTGTAACAGTGTCACACCTGTATTTTGGCTGTTCCTCCCAGCAGGAATTCTGAAAACACCAAGAATGTATCCATCCTCTGTGGTAACTTGATATTCCTCACTGGGGTATCCATGATATCTGATAATTTCGCTCTGTGAGAGGACAAAAAAGAACTTGTTATCATGCATTTACAGTGTAGAGGTGGATGGAGAAGGTTCTTCTTTTGTCCAGAAATCTGAAGCTAGCCATGAATGTGCTAGGAAGATGAATGTGATAACATATCAGTGGCTTTTTCTCTACTGCTCTGTGTTGTACTAGTAGGAATGGACCCCAAAGAGGTCATGTGGGACAGCACAACTCATTCCTGTCTGTGGTGGAAATTATCAGATACACACCATAAATAGAGGCTGAAAGATTCAAGTGGTAGTGAAAGCAGTTGAGCTGTGTTTGTGTGATGTGTTTTGTGCATGCTCTTTAATGCTGTCTCTCCAAAATTGAAATACCAAGAGCTCTGTTTGCTCAGGTAGAAGCACCTAGTTATACTTGGAGTTTTCCTGACATACTTGTGTTGCTTAGGTTTTGACTAGCTAGTAATTGCTGTAGCAGTGGTACCCAATCATACGGGCTTATAGAAGTGGCAGGATAACAGAGTTCACTTGTGCAGTAAAAGACACTGTTCCTGGGCCCTGCAGCTTGGTTGTATGTGCTGACTTTGTCTTTGCTATTAAACATCTCAGATAAAGCTGTCCTGCTTTGGAGAGTAACCAAGCTGAGAGCAGTGTGGATATGGGCTGTTCTGTGATGGTAGCACAAGGCCCCTGGCCATAGGGACCATGGCTGAGAATAAGTATTACAGATCTTGTAAAAAGACAAATCAAAGCTTTTGTTATATATGCCTCAGTGATAGCTGTGTGGTATTTGATCCCAAAATATCAGACAAAGCAGAACCGTACCAACTGACTAATCTTTTGGGAGGTAGTTTGTCATGTTTTGCAAGGCTGATACAGATCATACCTTTCTAGAGGGTAAACATGAAGCAGTATCTGTATAAGACAATGCCAAATGATGTGGGTTTAGGGACATAAGGAACACTTTCTTGCCTAAGTGTGGTTAGGCAAGCCAGGTAGGGTGGATCTCCTATTACAGATGAGTTGCTCACCTATTGCATTACTGTGAGGAAATATTTGATGATTCAGAGCAAGGGGTCTTGGATTACTCTGTTGCAGTTTGAAATCTGCAGTTTGAGGAAGGGGTTCATCCTCCCTTGCCACTCTACTAAGATAACGGGTTTTTACAGAAGGAGAGTACTTTGCTTCACTTGAGACTAGAAACCAGCCTTTGCCTCCACTGCAATGGAGTCCTTCTGTCTGGATGGGAGCATCAAGGTTTCTTTTAATCCAGTGCTCCTTATCACAGGGAACCTTTGAGGGTAGCCTACTTTCAGCCTCCTGACAGGGACAATTAGTGATGGGGTGGTGGTGGTGGTCATACTTGGAGAGATGCTTTAGAAGAAAAGGGAGAGAAAGAGCCCCAACTTACGACATTCATAAAGCATTCAGGGTTGCGAGTCTTCCTGCAGTGGCCTCTGTCTGAATTCAGAGTGGAGGGTGTTGTGAATCCTGCTGAAAAGGCAATTCCTTGGGAGCAGAGCAGCATGAGGAGGGACCACATCTTGGGGCTGTATGAAAGAGTACTTACATGGGTGTTTGTATTAGGAAGAGGGTGGTGTGGGATTCCACAGGAAAACCCAAGTGAGGCATCTCTTGAAGGTTGCCCAAGGTCTGTTTTCCCCAAGGTGCTGCCAGAATAAGTACCCAGGTGAGGAGGAATTGTCTGCAGGTCACCTTATTTAACAGGGGTCAGGAGTGAGCCAAATACTCCAAGAGGATGTGGAACCAACCTGGGGGGATTATGCTTGTATGGTACTGTTGCTAGTTTGTGGCATGAGTTCCTTCCTTTCTTTCTCACATATATGATCCTCCCTTTTGTAAATCTGTGCCTTGGCCACCTGTATTAATCATGTAATACAAATGTATTAATCATGTAATCACATAATACAACTGATGTATTTTCATGATTTGTAGCAGTTGACTGATGGTGACCAAGTAAGTTTTTCTGAATGGAAACTGTAGAGTGCAGTATATCTGGTTTATGTCCTGCTTTTTTTTCCATAGCCACCTTTGAAATTGATGTAGAGGAAACAGGTCATAAAACCAGATGTATTATCTGGCATATCATGAGGAAGATTTTTAAGGTTTGGAGGGTTTGGAAAAGCTAGCCAAAAGATTTGTTTTCTTTGAATTTTTTCATGAGGGAGGGAGTGCTCAATTATTATTTTTTTTTTTAATCTACCATACCCCTTGAGGGTATGGGTAGGTCATTAGAAAATTTTGATTGAACCAAGCCTGGGATATACTCTGGATTTTAATAATGTTATCCAAAGTAATCCACTCTGTAGGAATATACTTCCATTTTTCTATCAAAAGAACAGAAATCCTGTCACCTGTGTGCTTTGGAAGCACAGGTTTATAGTATATAACTGTTTTCTGCTGGTTTATTTTGTTTAAACAGAAGTAAAACATGTTCCCCTATTTCTGCATGTGAAACATCATTTGGGAGCAAAACTGAAAACTTCAGGCTAAGTCAGTTTGTTTTTGTATGAAAGGTTAGCCACTAGAGTAGCTAAATTCTTTCTTGCCCTTTTTAAGGTGCCACATGGTTTAGCCGGTGTGTTTTAAGACACTTACATATTAATGCTTTGTAAATAAGGTAGTGCGCCAATAACTCCAAGGCTTGGCACACACACTGTCTCATTAATTTCAGTGGAAAAGTCTTGACTGTAGGAGCTTTGAACAGCAATATAGTGGGTTTTTTTTTCTTTTGTTTGTTTTTGTTTTTGCTTTTTTGGTAAAGAAACGGCACTAAAGAGTGATATTTACCATGACAAGCTGCAATTAACAGAAATATTTAATACAAAAGAAAAATGTAGAGGAATAAACCTTAAAAATATACCCAGAAGGTCATATGTGGAGACTTGATATTTAATGAAAAGAAGCCTTAAACTCATGATGAATCTAGAGATTTGTCAGTGTACTCATGGGAGACTCATAATACTTTTTTCACACACACTGTAATTGGGACAGACACCGGGGCAGTTACTATGGATACATCAGATGTCAGAATCTCCTGGTTAACAAGGAAAGTTTAAATGCATTTAGAACTATGAGAGAGAAATGTCAGATTTATCCACACGCTTTCAGTACCAAGATTTCATCCACAGTGATATCCTTAGAAAAAAAACCAAACCAACAAAAAAATGAAATCATCAGTTACTCCTTTTTCCCACTTGCACAGGTCAAAGACTTCTTTCCTCAGTCTTAGCAAACATGCATTTTGATGCGTAGCACCAGGCTTGCAGATCAGAAAGGATGCAGGCTGTCTACTCTGACAAGCAACTGCAAAAAGCAACACTACAAACTTTATGGAAACAAGCACCAGAGAAAGAGACTGTGAATACATAAGGTAGAAGCAACTCACCTCTGCTTTGACTGCTTTGCTTGTGTCTTCTGCTTGCAGTTCCTGGTCTCTTTGTACTAGCAAACAGATTCACTGGAAGAAACCCTTGCCACTAAGAGGAGCAGCAGTAGAGTGCTCTGTGATGTCTGCACGTATAGGGAGAGCATGTTTAAGTGCTGATTTGGCAGTATTTAAGGAGTGGAGTTATTTTATGATAAACAGCACCATTGCATGACATTCTGAAAGACCAAATTGCACCATTGGAGCGGGAGAATTAAAGAGGAGTCTAATCTGAGGGTAGGATGTTTAGCAGGGACCTGGGGGGATTCTGGTTCCCTGAAGCTGTGACAGATCTTGATCTGTACTGCTTCCTGTCCTGGAGACTGTGACCACAGGAAGCTGTGGGAGTAGCTTTTCTCGACACTTTCTAACTATTGCTTTCCACAGCCTCTGCTGCTGTGGAGAAGAAAGAAGATGGTGAGATCACTGATTCCACACCTGTCATTTGTTTTTTGAACTGTTGTTTGCAGATTGTTTGAGGACACTTCTTTGTTAGGTAGTCTTAAAATAAAAATACAAGTTATTTGACAGGTGTGTATTTAACATCACACATACATTCCTAAATCTGTTTTTCAGAGAACACCACAGCATGCAAAGACCAATTTGGTCTGATTTAGCCTGCCTCTGTAGGGATTCCCAAGTGTTGAACTAAATTGTGTAAACATTGACACAGAGTTTGCTAACAAGATTTCTTGCTTCTTCCAAGACATTTCCATGAACTTGGTGAAAGCAGTTTTTGCAGACTTTTGCCTAACTGCTGAATTAATTGTAGTCAACCTGGGGACTCAGTGAAACTGGCCTAGTGCCCTGGTACAGCAAATTCTCTGTAATGTGGGTGCTAATAGTCTGCTGTCTTGCGTGGGCAAATGGAGTGAAGCAAGTCTTTGTTAGTAATCAGAACCTGAGACTTACCACAAAAAAATATTCTTTATAAAGTAGAGTGTAATCTGTGAAAAAGCCAAAAAAGTTTATTTCTCAATAAAAAACATTATCAGCAAGTCTGATACACCTGTTGAGTGAGAGGTAGAGAATGCTTTGCTGTATTCCCAGGTAACACCATACTGTATTTTTATTTGGTTGGTTTACAGAATTGTCAGTCTGGAGTAATCTATAATATTTTATGTGCTTTTACCTTATGCTGGCATATGGGATGTTTGCTACTGTTTCTGGTATTATTAGTAGGAATTGAAAGAAGAGCAAAAGATTGATAAATCCATCTGAATAGGGAAAAGAGACAATGAAAGAAATGAATGTAAAAAGAGCATAGGAAATGCAAAACATGAAAGATATACTGTATACCTAAAAGCTATGCAGAAGATAAGTATTCTGTTTTGAAAATTCTGGAGAAGCTTTGTGCCAAGGTGGTCTGGCCTGCAACTGGACATGTCATGAGGTGCCCAAGTATGTCTTAATTCCCAGTGTTTTTCAGACTCTCCCATGGTATTCTGTGCCTCTAAACACATGCCTGATGATCTGCAGGACAAAGGGAAACGTGTTTTTCCTTTGCAAGCCCTGTAAAATACAAAAGTAGTGCTCATGTAAGGAAATGGTCTGTATAGGCTCTTCCTTTTGTCTTGAAACCCTGTTTATCTTCCCAAATACTTTTGTGGTTCTCATAATTGTCCCCCTGCATTTGCTTGCAGGGAAAAAGACTTGTTTAAGCAGTTGTTCAAGCTGTTGTGTGGGAAAGAAGTTAGCTGTTTATCAAATGCTTCAATCTGCTGAGGCATTACTATGCTACTTGGCAAATTTTACATTGACTTACTATGTAAAATAACAGTAATTGTGAAAATGCATACACGTGTCAGAAGGTTTGTGCAGTTATACAGCCCACTGGCTTTTACTGGATTGTTGTGTTCCACATTGTGCTGTACTGCCTGTGAATTGATAATGGGGAATGGGATCTTAGGCAGGCCAGAATCAGCCTGTATGAATGATGAGCTCATGGAGCTTTGCCATAGCATAGGCTTTAACCAAAGTAGCCCAGTGGTGACCATATAAGCATCAGGAGGCAAGGGAAGGGCTGGGAAGTCCTGTGTTTTTAATGTGACACCAGTGGTTCACTGAGTTTGGCTCAAGGTGTTGTAAAATACAGGTCCCAGTCAATGCTATGAAGGGGATTCCTTGGGCTTGTCAGGACTGTTGTGTTAATTCTGTCCTGAAGCAGAGGTGCAAGGGAACCTTACAGTGCTGCAAGGATGATGTCTGACTCACCATTCTATGGCTGCATTTCTTGGGAATACACATTCCTGAAGACGGTTCTGCACATACAACTCCATCAGGCAAAAGATTTCTTTCCTGCCACTAGGGTAACAAATGACATTTGGAGCAGTATCTTCTCTAGTGCTTGGAAATAAGAGACAAATGATCTTTCATGTCCTTTATTGAATGTGCTCTTCTGAAGTTTAATTGACATTTAGCTTAAAAAATGAGTTGCCTTTATCCTTTCTCTAGCTCACGTGAAACCTTTGAAGTGTTATTAAATTATTTCAGGAAGAATGACATTTCCTGCATGGACTGAGATTGCCCATGCATTGAATCTTGACAACTTTTGGAGGTAAAAAACTTATTAGACACAGAAAAAAAAATATCTAAATTTTCAGGGTTCAAATCCTCATTTGTAAGCATAATGAAGAACACTAAAGCTATATGTGAATCTGTGACTACATAATTGTGCATGTGTCTCATAACTCATTGTGATGGGGCTACTTATCTGTTCTCCAGCCAAGGCTCTGACCAAAGTAGACGAGTGATTTTTCAAGAGGGCCTGAGATGTGATGCCGGATTAAATGATAATTCACACTGTTTTGGGAAAGGTGTTACCTGAAGCTGTCACTGCTTTTTTGGAGAAGAGGGTTTTCTGGCTGTTTGCAAAATGCTTTTCCATGTTACCATGCAGTTATATATTGGTGTTAGGATTGAGTAAATGACTAAATTGTTAATATGTAGCATCTGAGCAATTTGAGGTTTCTTTCAACAAGTAGTAGTTTATAAATTCCAACAACTTGGCCAGTTGATGTAGGAGTATGCCCTTTCCTTAGGATCTGGTTGTGAAGAAATACTGGCAAGGAATACCTTTTCACCTTTGAGCTGTTACTCCTCTATGCCTTTAGGCAAAGAGAATACACACCACATGCCAAAAAGATCAATCTATTGGGAGGATCCTTGTGAGGTTTGTCGCGGGTAGTTGTAATGTACATTGTTACATGCCAACCTAATTTTCTTCTGGTAAACACACATTGAAGAAACACATTGTTAGAAACAGTGCCCTAGACCAACAGTACAGTCAGGGGTTCTATACTACTTTATCCAGAGAATGATAAAGTATAAGTGATTTTATGTGGTTCCCCACTTTTCTGGAGAACAAATATGGCAATTATATGGTAATAATTTTTCTCTAATGTAGAGGGCTTGGATTTAAGACAGACATACATATATTTTATATTTTAAAACTTGTTTTAAAATATGCTTGAAATACAGGAAACATGAATTTTAAATATAAAAAGATATTTTGAGGTGTCTGCATATGCTTGAAATACGCATGCTCTGCTTGGAAAGATTGTCTGTAGTGCCAAAATACTATCAGCATGACCTCAGAGACATGAACATGCAAAGGCGATTGACACGTCAACAATAATTCTCTTCTCAAGGAAGTTCTAATGGAGTTGACGTATAAAATTAACAGGTTGAACATGAGTCATTCAATGTTTGGGCTGGGCTAGGAAGAGAAGACTTCTTCCTTTGACCCATATGCATCTTGAGGTTTGTTTTAGTGAGAAGTAGCTTGGGTGGCAAAGTAACTGCCATTCGTAGTTACTTGTTTTGAGTTTAGGTTTTGTGTGAGGTTTTTTTGTTTGTTTTTGTTTGGTTTGGTTTTGTTTGGGGAGGTGCATTTTGTTTGTTGGTTTGTTGTCTGGTTGGTGTTTTGTTGGTTTTTTGTTTTTGTTTTTTTTTTTCCTTTTCCTCCTCCTTGTTTCACTTGTTGAACTTTCTTCCTCTCGCTCTCCCTCCTCCCCTCCTCAGCCTGTTTTGCTACTTTCCTTTTTAGGCAACTGGAGGCTGTTGTTGCAAAAATGACAAAGGAAAATGCTTCTGTGTTGTAACTTGTTCTGTCAGTCTCCCATAACCTGCTGTTCTCGCATTTACCTCCCTGGGTTGGGTTTCTGAAGACAATTGTTTCATGCTACCAAAGCACTTAAAAGAAATGTAGTTTAAGGAAGAGTTATACTTTTAAGTTAAATATTAACCAGATTCATACAGGAACATTTCAAGTGAGGTTAACTTGGTCTGGTGAACAAGAAAGAACTCAAGCAGTGAAGAATAGGCATGGGGATACTCTATTCAGAGGTATGTGACTATTTTCTGCACAGTAACTGAGTCTATAACTCAATACTATTCACCGGCTGTAGTTTGTACCCTTCGCAGCCTCTCATACACAGGCTTGCAGAGATCCTTTCCTCACCCCCTCACAAGTTGTTTTTTAAGGTCTTATCTTTATGGGTTTGTTCCCAGACCATGGTCCATTGAGCATGACCCTCTATTTTAGCATAAATGTTACCTAAACTTATTATTTTACAAACTTTACATTTATACACTTGGGAACAAATAAGGATTTTGGTCCTTTATAATTGTGAATACAATGGATTGCACTGATGTTTTGGTTTTGTTGTTTTATTGGGTTTTGTTGGTTTTGTTGGTTTTTTTTTTTTTTTCCTGGAGATAGCATTACACAGCCGTTCCTTTAACAGGTTACATTTCTATTCTGAAACCCAATCTTTTATTTTTAAAAGGCCATTCAGTGAAATCAAATATCATCTTTTTCAGTATTGTAGGGAGCTTGAATCTGTGCATTCATAAGGTGATAGGCTGGGTAGACTGCACCTTATTCTGAAAGGATTTGTTGCCTCTCTCTCCAGATCTTCTAGTCTGAGATAGTATTGTACAAGAAAACAGTGTCATATAGCTTAATTAAAGTGATGTTTAGAGAATGTTCAAATGTTGTCCATGTCTTCTATGCTTATTAATGAATGTTTTCACATACATTAGTTATCTTCCTTTAAAAAATTTGGGGTGAGATTAAGTTTTCTGGGTATTGTTCATTTTTATGGGCTAAAAATCTAGAGAAGTGGAAAAAATAGAAAGTTAAGTTGCCTTACCTGAGGAGCATGGATTGGATAGTAGTACATTCCTAAGCTCCACAAGCATTATGACTATTTCATAGCATGCATTTGGATGCATTTTATTACAGGTGAAGATACTATGGATTGCGTCAGAATATCTGGATGTTGTGAAGTCGTTATTGTCTAAGCAACTATTAGGCATTGATGCAACATAGGCAATCCCTTGCCGTTCTTAAAGGAGGAAGCAATTATAATGTGAAATTTTTTTCACAGTTGCAAAACCGGCTTTACCTTAGCCTCCTCTTTCTGTTGGCTGAATGCTTTGTCCTTAGTGCCATGCCTTTAACCTTTATTTCATGTGTGGCAGTACTTGCTTAATAGCTTGTGGTTTAACACTACCTCAGCAAGGCTATGCAGAGGAGATGTAAAAAACTCTGAAAACTAGACACAGTCAGATGTGGCAGTTCATCTGGATTTGCATAAACTACCAGGTCCCAGGTCCTTATTTCAACCACATGTCCTGCAATTGAGTTTAAAAAAAAAATTAAAAAAAAAAAAAATAAATTTGTGTAGAGGTATTGTCCTTCCTGACAGCAAAAGGTTTTTTACTTCTCTTGCACCCTTTATCTGGTGATTTTGTACTGAGTGATTTCAGCCATTAAAACATTTTCCTGTCCTGTGATTACTTCACATCTTTCCCAAACCTTCAGGCACTGAACAATGAAATCTTCTTCTGAAGGGTTTGTAGAAGAATTATTGTAAAAGGTTTCTAACTGTAGAGATTTTGTTTTAAAACAACTTACTTGTTTTTTCTTTGTATACCTACCTGACTTGCATAAACATGACTCAGTCATTGATACAACTAATCTTGAAACTCTTATTTCTAGTCCCCAGTGTCTGTCCTTTGCTTTCTTCTGTTGGGCAAAGCTTTGTGCTCTATCTAGTTCATAGTCAGCCCCAGTGCTGTGACAGGGGAAAGGCATCACTGATGAATGTAGGAGTTTGATGATGTGATTCTGTTTTCCTTCCCTTCCACTGTAAGTTTAGTGCATCATCACGCTGTCAAGTTCACCATGTGCATCATACCTAAATGTTCAGTGGTGCTGCGAAAGTGCAAGTGAGAGCAGACATGAAGGGCTTTGCTGCCAGGCAGGTTATAAAGGTGCTTGTTTCCCCTTATACTTAATTTTGACTTCTTGGTATTCTT
The DNA here is from genome assembly GCA_025447755.1 of Corythornis vintsioides. Lineage (NCBI taxonomy): Eukaryota > Metazoa > Chordata > Aves > Coraciiformes > Alcedinidae > Corythornis > Corythornis vintsioides. The sequence goes on from JAOEGS010018956.1 coordinate 14,212, forward strand.
GGAATTCTTTTTGGAATTCTTGGTCCTGTGCCTCCTCCCTCCAGACCTGGAGCTCATGTTTATATTGGGTGTGATGTTAGATGTGCTTGTGCCAGGTCTGCCCTGCTACATTGTGGAGGTGGGCTGAGCCAGTTCTGAGTTCTCTGGGATGTTCAGATCACTGGGATTTATAAAGAATGTGATGTAAATGAGAGTAGCCTCTCTGTGTCTTGGGCAGTTCCCACTGATGCTTCCTTCAGGGTTTTTTATTGTGGGAGCACTGGCCTTTGTTTCTCACATGTGATAGCCACAAATTAATTCCACTGTGCAAGGGCTGTGACTTCCCAGGCTGAGGGATGAGCGGCTGGGTGGCAGCTGCAGGAGTAGCTTTTACCACCATCTTCTGGAAGACATCTAAAACTGCAACCTCTGTCAGAAGTGCTTGGCAGTGTTTTAGGATGTGGAAGTAGTAAGAAGTATGAATGTCAATGAAAAGCGTGCTGATTAATATTATCTTCTCTCTTCAGCCCATTTGTCAGGCAGCTTATAATAACGATTTCAATGAAGTTCAGCTCCTTTTGGAGCACAACAGCAACTATCTGAACATCCAGGACAGCTTCGGTGGAGACACCCCCTTGATTTGTGCATGTAAACGGGGAAACAACAGGATAGTTAGCTATCTTCTAAAAAGAAATGCTGATGTCAACCTCAGAAACAAGGTAAATGGCCACTGGGTACTCCTCTGCAGTGACTTGTTCTATCAGTGTGTTAGATTCTTGCAGTGTATGTTAGGGGACACGGGCAAGCACAGGTACACCTGAGATTTGTTTGCAACTGATTATAACCCCGAAATTATAATTTAATAATTTATAAACATTTTATAAATGTTTCCATTTGTCTCATCATTTATTTTCCTAACTTGCCAATGCATACGAGGTAATAAACTTTGCTGATCTGAATTTCTGTCTGTGTTAATGTTTTCTGTAACTAATACTGCCTGCCATCCCACATGGGATGTGGGTTCCGCCTGCTTACCAGTGCATCATTCTGCATTCACCTTGCCCTCCAGCTTGTATTTGTCCCTTTTGTAGCTGTTCTTTCCCTTTGTCTTTTTCTTCACCCTGCTTAAAAGGAAGGTCTGAAGGAGACCCTTCCATCTCTCAGAAGCTTATCCCTCAGGAAAGACTGACTCTATGAAAACCTTATTTATTTCCTCTGCAGACCTGCTTTTGTCATGCATGGCATATAATAGCATGCTGCAGAGCAAGGAGGGAAGCCTTCCTCTTGTTCTTCTCTTCCCTATTTTAAAAAAGCTACCTGCCTTGCACCATGGGTAATTTTCCCTAATGTGGTGAGAAAGGGTTTTTTTTGTGGTAGACTTCCTTGTAGGATACAAATAAAAAGTAGCTGAAAGATATGTGTTCTGGATTCAGTAGTAATTTATTCTGTGATGTTAAGGGTGATAAACAGCAAGGAAAAAAACCCACAACATTGTGAACTGTAGTATCATCTCATACTCCAAGGTAATGTTTAGCAAGTTCTTTTACATTTGTGGGCTATTTTATATCTCTGATTTCCAGTGCTTTTATTTTATAGGAGGGCAGCAAATGTTTGTGAGGTCAATGGCTTATCCTATTCTATTCATTCCTCTTGGTGAAGTGCAGAATGCCCTGCAACTTACTTGAAGTCCCTTTAAAAGAGTTCAGTATTTTGCAGTAAAATAATTTTAATTTTATTTGCAGCCATTTGCTAGCTGTGCCTGGTTTTCTTAAATGCCTCTCTGCTTCCCTTTCATAGATGGAATCGGGCCTTTGGGTGCAGAGCACTTCTGGGGTGCTTGGGACTGAGAATGGGGAGCAGAAGACAGCACAAAAAGGCTTCTTTGCTTATTTTGGGCCCTATTGTAACACTGTAACCTAATTTGTCAAACTCCAGTTTGACAGTCTGTTGGAGGTTTAACACAAGTGTTCTTTAACACACAAGTTTGTCTCTGGCTTGTAGTTGCTTTGGTAGACTCAGTATTTTTTTAATTATTTATATATATTTTTAAAACTGTTTTCACTAGGGAGCTGCTGGGGATGTTGCTACTTGCCTGTGTTTCTCACTTGCACCAAATGAAATTATATAAACGCTCACATGTCTGCTTTGGTAACCAGCACCTCTGTAGGAAGTGGAGCTATGAGGATTCTTCCTGCTGATTTAACTTGCTGGGCAGTGGTAGTAGCCACATGAAATGTCCACTCTGCCCTCTTTCTCTCTGCATCCATGTCCAAGGTTCCAGACACATGTGGAATCCTTTGGATCCCACATTCTTGCACATGTAGCCCAATTTCAATGAGCCTGTATGTGTTAGATGTGATTCTATTTGAAGGAAGCAAAATTCCTGTGTCTGTTTCTGCTTGAAAATCAGAGGAATAGTTCTGATAGGTAGTGTAAAACCTTGTGAAATATAAAATGGTCTGCTATTTTCAATAATAAATATAATCAGATCACTGAATCGGGTACTAATCAAGAGTCATTTTGTATTTAGAAGGACCGCACTTGTCTGCATTATGCTGTGAGAAAACGGTTTACCTTCCTTGACTATGTGCTCATTGTAATCCTCATGCCAGTTATGCTTATTGGATATCTTCTCATGGTGAGTCTGCAAGTAAGCAGAAAGAACCCTGTACTTTTCCCTTTCACTTTATCACCTCTCTCATAGCAGTATTTCAGGCCAGGAACCAGTACAGAATATGGACTGCTTTTTTAATGCAAAAACAGATGGAGAGTACCAAAAGAAACAGAGATATTACTGTGAATATAGCTGATGAAGGAACAGGTTTGTATCACTGTATCAGTCTGGCATTTGCAGAAGACAGTCTTCTTTTTGGAAAAAATCCCACAGTATTTAGCCAGAATCTACTTAGTACTATAGTCAGATAAATTGTCTTACTGTGTTCCTCTTTCCCTTGCACCAAACAGGTCTCAAAGACTAAACAGAATGAAAATCTGATCAAGATGTTGCTTAGAGCTGGAGCAGATGTTAATGCTACAGACTTTGTAAGTGGGTTTATAGAAATACCAATGTGGCTTGTATGCTTGCAACAATACTAAACTAAGATTAATCTTTAAGCAGCATAGTCCTACTTTTAGAGTAGGATCAGAGATTGAACCGACTGTGATGTACCAGGATTCAGTGTTTCTCTTTGACACTTAGGCAATAGTTTTGTAATTTATACAGAAATAATTCTCTATTCATCAACTAATTTTCCCCTTCTGACCAATGACCTCTTAGGACAATCCAGGCAAGCTGGGGAGATACTTCCATATTAAATATCTGATCCTATAAAGACTCTAGTGATAGAAGGTCCTTGTTGTGGAATCCTAGTTTAGAATTCTGCTTGCCATGGAATGAGTTAAATGTACCTCATGAGATATGAAAGTAGAAATATGGTTTATTGAGGTAGATTAAAAATAAAGCATAAATTAGTTTAATGTAATTTAGCAAAGGTTAACAAAGTTTAATCAAGGTTCAATTGGATTGCAAGATCACTGCATTGCATACTACAAAGGCAGATTTCATAGAATGATTGGATTAGAATACTTGAGCGAGTAAATATACAAGTTGCCTTGGAGTTGGGCCATGGAGCTTTGACAGGGATTGGGTATAAAAGGGGTAAAGATGGCAGATGACCCTCCTGTTGAGTCATTGTTTTCTTAGAATGGAGCCCCTTACTCTCTGAACTCCTTCAGAGTGAGGTTACTTCCAGCCCTAGTCTCAGACATGTACAGGATGTGCAGGAGTCAAATTGTTCACAAAGGCACCAGCATTGAAAAGCAACCCAGGGAGAAGGAGGATCTGTACCAGCATAGAGTTTATCTCCATTTATGAGTTCTTTGACTGGATCAGATTTGTGGCCAAAGATCATGCCACAGTGCTAGACCTTGTGTTTTCTTTTGGTCTTCAGAGTGAGCTGATCTGCCATATGTAGAGTTCTGTATCCACTAACCCACTTGGGTATGGTAGAGAGGCTCCTCTAAGGCAGAAAAGGAGAACACCCAATTTTAGCAGCAATCTAAATCTAAAATACTGAACTGTGGGCAAACAGTATTGCTTAAGCTGTGTGTTAAGGTCAAGGTCATGGTATCATCTGAAATTAGTAAAGAATTATTAGCTTCCTGCTGAAGATGTCAGACCTGTTTTAGCATCTACATCTCTGGGAAGGAATGGGTTGGTTTTTTGTTTCTGTTGCTTTTATGCGAACACATTTGTTTTACTATGTTGAGTATTTTGACAGGAAATATCTTGTCATTCAGCTGCTAGGGGAAACTGATGTGTACAGCTAGTCCTACTTGCCTAAGGTCTACTGAAGAAGTAATAGAACTAAACCTCATCTGCTTTTGTTTCCCTTCAGTCTGGTAGCACAGCCCTTCACTATGCCTGTGGAATGAAAAACCAGGCAATCATTCCCCTACTGCTTGAAGCTCATGCAGACATTTCTGTAAAGAATAAGGTAAGAAAGTGAAGTCGACAACTGTATTCCCTTATCACGACAGTGAACAAGTATGTTGTGTATGCAGCAGTTGGCTGGTATTCAGCAGTTTAAAACCAGGGTGCATAGCTTCCAGGCAGCAGACCTGTTTGTTGTGGAGTATAAAGCAATGTTTTCTCCATTGCCTTTGTTGGCAAGAGCAACTTTAAACTCCAGATTTTTCACTGATAGACTTCCACCAGTAAACACTGCCTGCATGCCCACTGGATTGGCAGATCTCTTAGAGCTATCCTTATGATACCTCTTCTTAACTCATATTCTTAACACAAAGCTGCTCTTACCAGAGGGGTAAGAGCCTTCCTAGGTCACTGGACACCGTTCTTCTGAAAGGGGCTAAGTCAAGCCACTTCTGTTGTCAGAAAAGCTCAAATCTTGTCCAAATAAATATTGACCTGGGAGTATCAACACTGCTAAGTTAAAGCAAGCAGTTTATTGTCCATGTTGCTCTTCAAATCTGCTCTTAGCTTATCTCTGCAGTGACTTTTGGACACTAGCCTCAGGCAACAGTGGAATGCCCATCACTACTGGAGGGGAGTAGGGCCCTGGCTTAATTGAGAGTAGCATTAAACCAAACACATTCTGGAACCTCTGTTTTAGAGCAAGGATGTGCTAGTGAACCTTATGCAGGAGACCGTTGCACCTTGGTGACAAATTTGGAAGAGGTCTTTTTACTTGGCCCATATCTATCATTTTGCATTGTATTTAATTTGTTTCTTTCAGGATGGGGAGACTCCCTTAGATATAGCAAGAAGATTGCAGTTCCACGACATTGAAAGTATGCTAAGGAAAACTTCCTAACCATCAAAGACTCTTGAATATGCAGAAAAATTACCTCATGTGGAAATTCATCTTGCACAGCTGTGGGAGTCCTGCGGAGTACTGAAGGTTGTTACTTGATAAAGACTGGGTCCAAATCCACCCACTCCTTGCTGCAGACTTTGACTATTTTATGTGAGACTTGCCAGTACCCCTAAGGCCATGTGGGCTGAAATAATTAAATTTGATTTTATGAAGTCATGAATGATTACAGTAGTGTTCAAAATATTGGCCTTCCCGTATGCATCCATGGCTTTATTATTTGACTTGCGCAAACTGTGGATTTTGAAAGTTAGCTATAATATTTCTGAAAGCTTAAATATTGTACAAGGCAGTTGGCGGGAAGAGCAAAAATAAAGTATCCTTTATGTGTGTGTTACTTGTTCTGTAGGGGATACACTTGACAAATGCACAATATGCCACAGAAGTTTAATACAGTCTGTTACCCTTCCTCTTAGTATTTCCCTTCCTACCATGGGAGTGACTGGGAAAACATACCTGTCAGCTTAACACTTCATCCTTCCATCCCTGATACAAGTTTCACACACCTTCTCACTATGTGGCTACAAGGAAAGGATTATCTCTACCTTTTTTAAAAAATTTTACTTTTGTTGACAATTTTGGCCATTTGCTATAAGCTGTCATAAGTACAGAAGACAGATGCCATGATCAGCACAGCTAATGGCCGATAGCCTAGGTGCATGGACAAGCTAGTGTTTTGTGGTTTTTTTCTGGTATTGCAGAACACAGATGTATTTTTCAGTTAACTGTTCTATTGAATGCTGACTCCAGCTACAAAGGGTATTGGTTGGGCAATATCCACTTGAGGCCTCATACAGAAACACCCCAGGAAACAAAGCTACCCTGTCTGAGCCTGTAATAATGAATACTTTGGATCTAACCTGGGGATAGAAACTCTTGCCTTCCCCATTGGCTTGTAGGTAAGCAGATGTGAATCACTAGCATGGGTAATGAAAATACTATCTCTTGGGGCTAATGGCTGGAAAGGGAAAATATATTGTAGAAATGTCATGAACAAAAAATTGTGAAGACACGGAGTCATGTAAAAGACATATCTGATAGCTCAGAGTGCTTTTAACAATATCATTGGCAATGTCAAGAGTGGAAGCGGTATTGCTTGGAATGCAGCTTGCTGACAGGTCTACATCTTCTCATTCCTCAGCTGCCATTCACGGCCTTTGAAGTTGGGGGATTTAGAGTGCATGAAGAAACCTTTGGGTGATCTGTAGACATGGAGGGCAGGAGACTATTTCTATGAGTTTTTTTTGTGAGGTTGGAGTCCTTGATATTTGGAAGTCATCTATTAACCTCTTGAGTTTCTTGTGTCTGAAGATCTCTTTGTGGTGTTGATATAGCAGGTAAACATGAGAAGGGGGAGAAAAAGCACCCAAGTTTTCTGTCAAGTGGATAAATGATTTAAGCAAATGTCAGTTGTATGGCAAAAGAGAAATAAGCGAATTCCACTTTGGGGTCTTTATGGGAAAGGAGAAATTGGGCATAGGAATGCCTCTGTGAGGTAGATAAGACATATGTGAAAACATGGGATTTGGGGCTTAGGAAAATCAGTCTTGTATATATAAAACCTGTCCAAAATAAGTGATCCTTTCAGTGTGTGCCCAAATATATTCATGTTTTCAGTATTCATTCCTATATAGCACAAATTTCTTGGGAAGACAGCAGTAATAGTAACACCATGGAAAACGGTGAGGAAAGCAAGAGAAAAAACAAATGCATATTAACAACTATACTGGCATCCATTAGATGTATCTGTGTGTTTATCTCTTGCTTTTTATTAACAAATAGAAATTTTGGAGGTTTTGTTTTTGGTTTTGGTTTTGGTTTTTTTTGTTGTTTGTTTTTTTTTTTTTTTACTGAATCAACACTCTACTTAAGGTTTCAGAAGTATTTTTTTATCAGTTCAATGATTTTCCAATACATTTTTTCTGTTGCATCAAGGCCCCAGATGAAATCAAGATGTCCCCAAGCAGGAAAATGCTCATGGTAAATGAGATTAGTAATCCGAGGAAGCAGTTTTGCCATGTCTTTTGGATCTGCAAATGTGTCGTGTCCACCACTCCAAACAGCAGTTGGTATCCTTATCTCCTCTATCCTGTATGCAGGAGGAGCAGACTGGAAGAAAGAGAGGAGACCCAAGTTGTTGTATGTTGAATGCTGTTGTATCAGAATTTGTGTTTAGAGGAAGGCTTCTCTGCAAGCATTTTTCTTTCCCGTCTTCCCTCACTATAGCGAGGCTAAAGTATTTCCTTGCCACTTAAGTCCCAAGCATAAATAAGACCAATAGTTACACTCCATGCTCCAGAAATTATCTGCTTCCTATAGTAAAACTTTCTAATGTAGTCACCTCAATGTTCACTTATTCATGTGTATATTTAGGATGTGAGATTAATTTCCTTCCTTAACTGAAGGCAGACTTTGAGGATTTTGGGGGAAGTGAAGAGCTCCATCCAAGAGCTCTCATCCTGTCCTAGGAATTGAGTGTGGCTCAAGGGAATGTGGCCTTTTGAGAATAACAGGTAAGTTGACATGTCATTGGACACATCCTTGCATCAGTAAGGGGGACAAAAAGTCTGTTAGCTGTCTGCAAGGAACTGTCTATGCCTTGTCTGGGAATAGGCTTTTACAATTATGAGTACTAGATTCAAGATAAACATTATTGCAGACCACTCTCCCTTATTCTGTACCACTCAAATTGCTGAAATCTGAATTTTTCTATTTTTAGTTTTGCAGGACCTGAGGATGAGTTCTCAGGAAAACCATATTGCCTTACCTGGTTGTATTTCTTCATGTTTCCCTTAGAGCCGTAGTCATAAGCTTGAAATTGGTCTGCATATGTTAGCTGTTAACAGAACAGATAAAATGTGAGACCATAAAGCAGAGCACAGGAGGCTTTTTCTGCCTCTGATTGAAACCAAAGCTTAGGCAGTAGACTGTGAGTTATTCCCACCCCTTCGTCTGGTTGCAGGCTTCAGGTGTACTGCAGATGGATCATAGGGTGAGTGTCTTTGTTGCCTTTCCTTTAGCTCCCATTCTCTCCTGATCCTCATCTGCCACATTTGATGTGTTTTGTATGTGAATTTTCCTTGACTATCATAGATAGATAAAGTTGGGGTCCCTGTTTTTGAGGCAGTGTTTGGTTTGCTTATCACATGGAAAGAGAATCTAAATGTCTAGAACATGTCTGGGTTATTACTAGTCTAGTGTAATATAAGATCTCTCCTTACTCATCTTGTCTTTTGTATGTCAGTTTTGTCTGGTCTCTTCACCATAGTAGTGACACTTCCAGAGGCTTGGTATTTACAAGAGTTTGGCTATACATGAGTTGTGCTCTGATGGCAGTTTTGAGGTGGAACATTAGACAAAAGCATTAGCCTTCTTGAGTCTGTCTTGTCTTGAAGACATAGCATATTGCCCTGCAGGACTGATGTGTGACCAGTTAAATACACGTCTGTTTGGAGTGTTTTGTTCTGGGGGTTGGGGGTTTGGTATTTTTATTTTATTTTTTTGCATAAACTTGACAATTTTATTTGAGTGGTTATACTTAATACAGGGTGAAAGTCAGTGCCTGTCAGTTTAGAAAACCTTGATTTCAAGGTTTCAAATAGCTGTGAATATGCTAGAATGTGCTGGGAATATGCTTGCTGTACTGCCTTGGCTGTATTATTCTATTCTGCTCTACCCAGCATTGTTTTTTAGCCCTTTCATGAAGTTAGAGGCTGGCAAAATAGGATGTAAATCCAATGTCTCTCAATGGTTTGTCCCCATTTCCTGGCTCTGGGCTGTATCCTGTGGGACTGACTGCAGGGAATTTTTGTCAGTACTGTCCTCAGGAGCACAGGTATAGACTTATTAAGTATTTACATATCTGCAGACCCCTCATTTCTGTAGATACATCTGTGATCAGCTGGAGCATCTGGACACATGCAGTGATGTCAGTCTTGGATAGAGCTGCTGTACTGTAGTCTGATTGAGACCATGAACAGAACAAGTGTTCTGTGAATCTGTGAAAGTGAAAATCTGGCAATGCCTAAGTAGAAACCAATCCTTAGAGAACTAGAATCTAAGATCTGGCCAGTGGCAGGAGTGACTGAAACAGTTTTGGAAGAAAAATGGCAGTAGAGCAGTGTTGCTTGTCAGGTACTGTATTAGTATAAGGCAGTTCTCCCCTTGCTGTTTGTGCCAGCAGAATTTTTGTGGTTAACTGCCTCTGGTAGGTGATCCAGGCTGCAAAAATCCTCTGGGAGAAAAGCTTTAACCTTCATCTCTTCTTTAGATTATCCCCTGGCTGTTCAGGCTTCCACTATTCTACACACTCCCTACAGGGCAGCACATGAGAGGATGTGATGGGCAGGTTCCCAGATCCACCACCTCTGGACTTCCCTGTAGGCTGTGTAAAAAGCTGTATTAGGAG
>JAOEGS010018957.1:0-21942 GCA_025447755.1 Corythornis vintsioides
GGGGGGTTGGACTAGATGATCTTCTAGGTCCCTTCCAACCCCTAATATCTATGAATCTATGAATCTATGAACAGAGAGGTGGGCAGCTATGCTCAGACTGAAACTGAGCCCTTCTCAAATTCCATTCCTTATGCATAACCTACAGGATATTAAAGTCCCTGAACAACAAGGGCTCTTTGCAGGCTGCACTTCAACTTCACCTCCAGCACTGTTTCCATGCTGGGGTCCTCACAAAGTCTTAAGAAGGCAGGCAAGGAACCTAGCTCCTCACCTTTCTCCCAGAAAGTAGATGGACCACTTTGCCTCACACATAAAAAAATAAATCAACCCAGAGACTGAATCAGATAAAACATCACCCCAACTAGGCAAACTTTCCAGCAAGACTAGAAACAAAAGGGTTGGAATGGAAAATGCTGAGCAGTTGTCACTGCCACCCCAGGATCAGCAGCCCTCAAGCATCTCAGACTTGGACAGACAGACAGCTCTGTGCCAGTTGTTCCACCCAGCAGATCTGGAGCAGTGCCTGGCTGGTTTACTCCAGCTCTCTGTCCCATTGCAGATAAATTTAGTTTTCTGCTCTCACTGCCTGGGGAAGAGTAGGGAGGGGGAGATGACATCTTTCAAATGAGACCTTAAAAATAAGCTGTCTGCCTATCTGGACGTTGAAGAATTCCAGGCAGAGCTTTGCCTGTGTAAAAGAGCTCACTCCAGCACCCTAACTAGGTTGCACCCTAACCAGTCTCCTACCCACCTGGAAACAGCTGCACTTCAGCAGCCTGACAGCCCTCGTTCATAGCAAGACTGTCACGACTGGCGTGTCTTGCTGTGCTCTGGGGTGTGCCACCACACTGTGTGCTGCAGACACATGCAGAGATAGTCCCTGCTCTTCGCTTCCTAAGGCCTTCACAGAGATCTGGAGGACAAAGGGCCAGAGCAGAGCCAGGAACAGAAGTCCAGATCACCCATTTTCAATAACTGTGACACACTCCAGTCACTAGCCTGGCTTCCCTTATAACGAGACACTTGCTTTCCCCGGGGCTGCAAGCTGCAATGTAAAGGCAAGTAAGCATTTGGTAAAGAAAATAACAGGATGAATAAAACCATGTGTTTGTACAAGAGAGCTTTTGCTCTGATCTTTAGTGCTGCAGTATGTTTTGACCTACTATTGCAAGACTCAGCTACATCTTCCCTCCCTCCAAATGTGACAGAAGGCAAAAAGGAAGCCACGGCTGATGCCGCAGAGCCCTGCACTGGGATTCCAGCTGACAAACAGCATCAGCAGAGCTGCCCACACGCACACAGATTAAAACCCACACCCTCCACTCTCTTGTTACCTGCAGGAGGAAGTGCACACACACCCCAGTGTATATATGCATACATACAGGCACAATTCTCCATTCAGATGTTTGGTGAAATACCAGCAGCCTCCAACAGGTTTGTACACGAGGAGAAGCACACCCACAAGATAGAGTTCCTAATGAGGGCTGACATTTATCAGCTATCACAGATCTTTTGGTACCAATAAAACAACTTACAGGCAGAACCATCTCTACCCGGGCAGGGCTGTTTTCTGGCAGCAAGCCAGTGGGGTGGAAACAGGTACAGGCTCCAGACAGTTCCAGTAGTGACGGCGTGCAGAGAACGTAGGGACTGCATGGTGACCCAACATGTATAAGCAGCTGAGACTGGGTTTGCTAGCAGCATCTACTCTTGTGCAGCATCCAAAGGGAAGATCAACAACTCTAAGCAGCCTTCTTTGTACAGTCTCTCCAGGCTGTCTGGCTACCATACAGCTCTGTTGGCTTATCAGCTCTGTGTTGATACAGAGGGGGGAAAAAGGCCACTTAGCATGACTATCAGAGGTTTGCTTAGCAATGAAGACCCCAGAAAGCACTAACGAACTACTGGGATCCCACCCAGGACAGGATTTCAACTCAGAGGTTTGTTCCAAAGAGCTTTAGTGCCAGCTCCTCTTCAGCATGGGCAAGCCCTGAACCACAAACAGATGAAGTGTATTTTGCAATGGACTCCAAACTCTTGCTGGATTTGCCTCATCTGATTTACTATTGCTGCCAAGAAAGGTAGATTTCTTCCCAAATTTAGCAGCTGCCAAATCAATGTGAGTGTTCACCTGGGGATTTGCCACAAGCTTTTGTTAAGCCAGGAAAGGACTTGAAGACTGAACAGCCTTTCCCTTGAGAGGCATTGAGCCCACACCAAGCAACAGTCTCACTCCATCACAGCATGGGTCATAATCAGCATAAAGGTCTCTTCCAACCCAAATGATTCTAAGATTATGAAGTCCAATTGCTAACCCAGCACTGAGAGGTCACCACCAAACCATGTCCCTCAGCACCACCTCTACATGGCTTTTTAACTCCTCCAGGGCTGCTCAAGAGGTATCTCACTCCTGCCTAAATCCAGCGGTGATCCTGTTCAGAGCTGGTCACCCACCTTTCACAGATGACAAAGCAACAGAAGACAAGAAGCTCACAAGGAAAAGAGGTCAGTCCTCCAAACTGTTCTTTTAAACTTCAACGCTAGCTTGGCATGCAGAGCGTGTGGCAGTGAGTTTATTTTTCAGCGAACAAGTTTCCTTTCTTCCAATCAACTCTGAGGCAATAAGAGGTGGGTTCCAACACAGCATAAATCTGCCAGCAGCATATCAAGGCTTCTGAATAGCAAGGGCACAGACAATTGTCCAGTAGAAGAGGGGAAAAAAAAAGGTCAGAGCAGTAACTCTTGCAGTATTTGTTCCACAAACAGAGAAGGTTTACACAGCTTTTCTGGGCAATTATTGAGCAGGAAATAAATCTAAACGGAAACTCATCTTCTCCCTCTTTCCAGCAGAATCTCTCTGCCTCACTCCCCTAGCAATGGCCCCAAAATGCTTTGCAACAAGATGTCAGTTACACAACCCAAGGCTGTCCCCCAAGAGCCAGTGGAGAACTGTATTAAATTTAATAGCATTGCTCCAGGTAATCTACGGCTGCTTATAATCAATTGTCCATGCCCACTGCAGCATGACTCCAGCCATCCTCCCTGGGCTGCAGGTGCAGGGCTGGCAGAGAAAGCGGCTGCATGGACTGGAGACAAGTGCAAGGTCTCACATGGCCTTAAGCACATGGAGAGTCTAGTGGCAGCCAGTCCACCCCTGTGTCCTTGTTCAGATTCGAGGTCTCTTGGTGGACAGGGGAGCGCAGGCACAACAGCTAGAGAACAGGTGTTAGGAAGAGCAGCTGAGAGACCTGGGGTTGCTCAGCCTGAAGAAAAGAAGGCTCTAGGGAGACCTTCTCATTCCTGACAACTCCCTGAAAGGAAGTTGAAGCAAGGTGAGGTTAGTCCCTTCTCCCAAAGAACAAGCAATAGGGCAAGAGAAAATGGCTTCAAGTTGCACCAGGGGAACACAGGACAGGACACAGTAAAAAATATCTTCCTTAAAAGGGCTGTCATACCTTGGCCCAGCCTGCCTAGGGCAGTGGTGGAGTGTCCATCCCCAGAGGGGTTTCAAAGAGATGCAGATGTGGTGCTGAGGACCATGATTTAGTAGTGACCTGTCAGTTCTAGTTTAATGTTTTGACTTTATAATCTTAAAGGTCTCTTGCAACCCAAATGATTCTGTGCGTACACCAACTCCAAAAATACCATTATCCATGCCGGGGGGAAACACAAATAAGGAGCCAGCATCTCCCTTTGGCATTAGTTCAAAGAAGCAAGAAAAGGGTCACTGTCTCTGTTTTATGCAGAGAGAAATGATACACAACAAGACAGAAAGGATTTCTCCTCTGCTGTAGCAGAGCTAGAAATCCATCAGCATCTCCTGCACCCCTTGACACCCCGTACCTCTTCCACACTCTGCAGCACCAGCTTTGTCCCACTGCCCAAGAGCAGCTCCAGGCACTGGACAAGCAGCAAATGAGCAGTCCCAGGGGAAGGGACAGGGCTGGGAGAGACAGAACCTGGGGAGGGGAAAGGAATGGAGAGCAAGAGGAGAATTTCAGGAACAGTTCTTGCTACTCTTGCTCTTGCCATCCAGGTAGGAAACATGGTCATACACACCTCATTGCTTTCATTGGTGGAAGCAGCAAGAGTTAAGCACAAACCACCACCAAAAACTGAAGAGGAGGTGGCTCTGGATCCCAGGTCAGCTGTTATCACCATGCTGGACAAGTTCAAGCAAGATCGGGACCTAGCCACTACTTCTGGTCTGCAAAACAGATCCAGCCTTTCCAAGATCAGTACACTTGGATCCACAAAAGTCCAAGGAGCCCAAAGATGTACAATGCGCTGACCTGATCTCTTGCTCAGACCTTTGCTGCTTTCCACCCTGCTCAGCTCTTATAGGCAGCTTGACAAGGGGCTGTATTTTCTTGACAGCTTTCAGGAGAACAGTAAGAAGAGTTACACTACTTCAGTCTACATGTGCTGCATTTCACAGTGCCCAGGGGCAGGAAAAAAACCCCAGTGTTGAGTCTCTTACTCTTTTCTTCTTGACCACAAGTGGGTTGAGCCCATGATAAAACATAGCCAGGAGGAGTCAAGTGATCTCAGTCCCCTTAAGAGCTGCAAGGACTTCAGGGAAAGTCCAAAGACATGTAGCAGCTGGCTCCTCAGGCAGCCCACCACCCAGACTGCTTTTGGAGGGTCATGTACTGTGTAACAGTTTTTGCTTGAACTGACACTGTGAGGTAGGCTTCCAAGCCTCCCTCCAGCCTCACTCCTTTGACAGTAATAGACAAAGGAAATATCTGTTGCATTTTTTCACAGTGAGGGTGACAGAGCTCTGGAACAGGCTGCCCAGGGAGCTTGTGGAGTCTCCATCTCTGGAGACATTAAAGACCTGCCTGGATGTGTTCATGGGTGACTTAGTCTAGGTGATCCTGCTCTGGCAGAGGGGTTGGGATCGATGATCTTCTAGGTCCCTTCCAATCCCTAACATTTTGTGATTCTATGATAAACACAGGCACAGTCTCTGAGATGTGCTCTCCATCTAGACACACATCAGTAGCCCTGGGATAGGCAGAGGGTATTTAGCCCAGCATCCCCATCACTCAGGCACCAAGCCAAGCTAGCTGCAAGGACAAGGTAGCAAGTCAGCCCTAAGCAGACAGGAGCAATTAGTCCTCTCTCCATCAACACTTTTCTTCCCTAACCTCGCAGCTCTTCTTCAGCCCAGCAGCAAAACCCTATTCCCACACACAAACCTTCACCCACACTGGCTGTAGAGGGAGCAGAGCCTTCTGGTTGAATCTACAAGCACATGTGAGAAACAAGCTGAGCATCATTAACACCGAGCCAGTTACCAGCAGCTTCCAGTCACAGCAAAAGCCCCATCCCCTCCAAAACCCCTGTTCCTCCCGCACCAATGGACAGCTGTCTGAGCAGTCAAGCCCCAGCTGATTTCATCACACAGAGGGAAGGATAGACAGAAAACTGCTGTCCAGCCTGCTGAAAAACCCGGTCCCTTGAGGTCACAAAATCCAAGTCACCCTCCCTGAAGCGATAAGAGGCAGCAGGGTGCTAAGCTGTCCATCTACTTCAGCCCAGAGTAAATCTCAGAGCTTCTCCAAAGCTCTGCAGGAAAGGGAACGCAACAGCAGCCGGTGGCCTCCTGAACAGAAACATTGCCATCTAGAGGCCCCTTGCCTTGGCTGATGAAGGGCTTGGGAAAACTTGGAATTTCCATCTTCTGCAGGCTGCTGTAGGCAAAACAGCTGTTAGCAAGGACACAGGACCTGAGGTTTGCACGGGCCAGACTCTAACATTAATCAACATTGGGTAGAGAGCTTTAAGGGATGTTGCAACACTTGGGTCTGTCTTCTCTCCTTGGGAGAACTTGGCCAGAGATTAGGCAACTGTTCCTCCTGCTTCAGTGTGTTTGAAGGTTTATGTTGCCCTCAGCAACCCACTTAGAGAGAGACATGAGCTGGAGAATCTTTCCCATGGGCAGGCCATCCCAAAGTGACCGAGCTGTCTGTCCTATGTGGGGGCACCAGTGGAGCCTTTACTGAAGAGTCTGTGCAATGGAGACAGGTGTGAAAGCACCTGGCTCAACCATGGATCTCAAGCCCTTTCTGCACATGAGTAAGTACTAAACACCCAGCAAAATTCCCTGTAAAGGTAGGCTCAAATGCCAGCAGACCCCATTTTAAATCAGATCCCTATTCCATAGCAGAGACAATCTCCAGCAACTTTTTTTTTGACCCACACTCCCGTGCAAGATAGCCCCTCACACACTGCTCTATCTTCATCACAGAAGACCAGAGGCACATCAGGCCACACTGTGACATGCAAGTAGCATTTCCTGGTCAGCAGAAAGAGCCAGGTCCTCCACAGAGGAGAATGCTTCAAGCAGCAAACTAGTGTCCCCTGCAAGGTTGTCCCCAGTGTCCTCCACTGGCACACTCACTGCTGCAGAGATCATATCTACACCAAAGGCCCTGGGAACCTCAGCCCCAGGAAACCTGAGGGACAGCAGGGGTAAGCTGGACATGCAGCTGGAGATCAGCAAGGCAAGAAAAGTGGGGGTTTAGATAGACCACATGGGAGATGACATGTCAGAAAATTCAGTTGAGGTCAAAGACAACATTCACATTTGGAGTAAACTGAGGCTGGCCCATTGAAACTAGCAGTTGTAAATGGGCCTGCACAAGTGAAGAACAAGAGCATGTAGCTTCACAGAAAATGAGACACACTTAACTTTGCCCTGTGGCAAGTACACACCCTGCTGCCGTGCACTGTCCCATGTTGTGGGGACACATCCACATTTCCAAGCTCACCTGGAAGCACCCTTCTCACACTCAAGTGCAACTTCAAGCATGTCCTCAAATCCAGACCCGTGCTTAGTCAGGAAGCTTTTGTCAGCCCAGATTAATTTCTGCTGTTTGCAGCTTTCTACCTGAGCTACCTCAGAACTCAAGCTGTCTGGGGAGGAAAAGATTTAAAAAAAACCCTGAATGTGTTGATCAGAAAGAAAGTCTGGTTGGGTGTCCCACAGTCCTCACATTTTTAAACTGGTAAACTACTGGAACTACTAAGGAGTAGAAAGGAAAATCCCACCCTGAAATCTCATCTGGGAAGGTGAGAGAATACAGAAACACACTTCAACACGAGTTCTTCAGTCTTAATTAGGGCTGGTCCACACCAGGCAGCCATTAAGGCGCTTCCACAGGGAGCTGCATTTAGTAGCCACTAACAGATGAGTAAGAAGACACCCCAGGATTAAAGCCACCAGCACCTTGAGGACCAACAGAGGGGAATCTTCCTGGCAGCTTTTCCTTCCTCTCCTCTGCGGTCAGCAGGTTGATGATGGATGTCTGAGTCCCAACCCTCCTCTTCCGCAGCACATCATTTGATTTGCCGCAGACATGTGGCTGGAGGTCCCCGGCAGCACTCTGCGTGCCAGGAGAGGTCACCGTCTCTTTGAATAACGTCCTCTTGGAGTGCCAAGAAGTGACATCAAGTTTTGCCCCTTGACACCCCCTTGGCATCACAGGGATGCTAGTCAGAGTAGGGGTTATGGGAGGCACGTTCCTCGCCGTCTCTGGCTGCCCATACATGATTTATACTCACTGTGTCAGACTAACATTTACATATGTTGGCGTGATGTGCACGCTGCCTCCCAGCAATGCCAGCAGAGCTTGCAGACACAGCTGGGAAGACTGGTTCTACACCATGCCAGCCCAAGACCTCCTGCATCCTACCTCCACAAAGGATTCCTGATTCCCCTGAACCTTGTCCAGGAGACCATGTCCCAGGATGCCACTCTTCAAGAGACCATACTGGACAATCCGAATCACTTGAAAGCTTCACTGCTGAGATCCTGAGACAGTGTAAGAGGAAACAGTACAAGAGTCAGAGCCAGGATGCAGGTCACATTGAAGGCACTTGCCTCCCAACATACCTTTCACAAACATCCTTTGCAAGACTGCCTTTTGCTCTCTGACCTGGCTTTGACAGGCAATGGCTTTGATCTAAAAATCAGAAGATCAAACCAGTAATGGCACGTGGCTGACAGAACTGGGGAGGAGCAGCCGAAATACGTAAGAGACAGACCCAGCTGCAGGAGAGCACAGAGGTTGTCAGCACTGCAAAATGGGCTGGCTCTGCAGAGCAAAGACCATCCCAGGGAGGCTCCCCTGCTCCCAGCATTTGCAGTCTCAAGTTATTAAATGACCTTGCTTTAAAACAACTCCAAACATCTCATAACCTCATTACAGTAGAGCCTATTTCCTCCTTCTTCCCCTCCAAACCCCACCTTTAACTACTGCTTACCAGCCCACCCACAACCACAGCCACCTACAAGCTTCACCAACCACTCTGGAACAAATCAGTATTTATGGTGGTGTCTCTGCTGCCCTGTCTAGCTGGTAGGGCCCAGGGATGATGGTGGGAGTTGAGAGCTTTACTGTGAGGCATTCAACCTGAGACTAAAGAACTGTCCCACCAGTGGGTCACTCACCACAAGATCTTCCATCACTGCAGCCAGCTTGGACCCTTGGAGATTTTCAACTGCCAAGTCAGTATTCAGAGCGAGCTGATGCTGATCTTCCTGCCACCAACTGCAGATTTAAAAACCAAAATTCAAAGGGGGAAGCGCTGCAGGAGGTGGCAAAGAAGGGGAAGAGATGTTCATTTGTCCTTGGCAGAGCAGCATCACAGCACCAGCAAACTCTTGGCTTCCAGGGCAAAGGAAAGCACTGGCAGCTACAAATTACTAATCAATGTCGGGTAACAACAACAGCAGCTAATAATGAAGGGCTGATCAGCTTACTATGGCAGTAATTATTCCTGACACCAGTCCTCAGAAGGCGCATCCAGGCTTAGCACGCTGTCTACCATGATGATAACCCAAGATAACTAGAGAATTTTTCTGCTGGAGAAAAGGAGGGGGAAGAGAAAAAGCCCACGGCAATTAGCAAGACTTGTGGTGCTAATTACACTGCAAATGGTGCACAAGCTTTGTCAGAACTATCCTTCTCCACAATGCCAGGGAAGGAGGCGAGGTGCCAGCACACCTTTCACAAAGCAGTGGTAACAAACAGCTTTGGCACCTGGTTGTTTTTGAGAGCAACACGACTTGCTGCTGCTGACAGCAAACTCAGCACCAGCCCTTTGCCATCACAACCACCTGGGGAAAAACCTCTGCCATAGTGCAGAACTGGTTGGGCTTCTCTTCAGAGCACTGGGTGGTACAAGACCAATTCAGCCAGTACAAGGCTAGAAATCTTAACTTACTGGTGTGTCTGGGGGATGTATGTTCAGAACATGCTGTGTTCGTCCAGAGCTGCTCAGGATCCTGTGGCAATGATGCTCTGTAGCACTGCCACAGCCTAGACACAAACATCCTCATCACTTCCAGCACAACGACAGGTCCTCCTGCTAAAGAAAAGTTTCTGTCAACATCCATTCACCAACAGAGGAAGGATTATTGCACCCAGCAGGGGCAGCAGCGTGAACGTGTGAACATGCGTGCACTTCTTACTGCTCGAACAGGTTGAGAAAAAAAAAAAATCTAACAGCCCCAAAGACTTGAGATTGCACATGCCTTCTCACCCACTTCTCTCCCAAGCAGGCATAATTAGGCACAGTTTTCTTGCACCCTTCATTCAAGAAGCTGCCAAATTGCTCTCTCAGCAACAGTATGTATTTTATAGTGATATGAGCTTCCCAGGAAGGCAGCTGCTTCAGGGTGCAGGTCACCAAACCCAAAGTCCTGCGAGCCCAGAGACAAAGAGGCTGCAGCATTTCTGCCCACAGATCGGCGAGGTTAGGGCAGCAGGAGCACGCTGCAGCCATCAACCTTCCAGCCTCTTCCTGCTCCTCCAAGGCTTGCAGGCTGTGGCACCTTACAGGGAACAGGGGCTTTCCCTCAGTGGCCTTGGAGTGAGCCCTAAAACCCACCAGGAATACAAACCAGGCATTTCACTGGCTTAGCAAGATCCAGCAATTTAAGAGACATCAGAGGTGCCCATCAGCTCTGTGTTCACAGCCTGCAAAACTTCCCAACCCGTCCTAAATTTGAGTCCTACCCCTGTAAGAGTGTCCTGTGCTGGCTCAGACCCCTCAGGCCACTTGCCATACTGCAATACAGCCCACAGGCCTATTACAGGGCAGTGTCAGGGGGATGCGGCTACCAGCCCTTGCACAAACAAAATCCTATCACAACAGAGATCCTGATTCCAGCATTATTTACAGAAATTATTATTACAAGGGACCCTGAGGGAAATCAACAGTTCTGGGCTTTACACACTGAATTCATCACTGCTAGGGAAGAAGCTTTGTAATGCTCTGAGACACAGCAAGATGCAAACTACCTCTGAGTTGTAAGTCATGCAGTGGGGAAGGGAAAAAAACCTCAAACATAACCACAGACTAAGCCATCACAGGAGGAGAGAAAGGAAATGATGTACATATTTCTTTTATCTAGCCCAAGGCAATTTCCATCTGCAAGATGCTCTTGCTAAATCCTTTGTACCGCTCAACTGAATTACTGCTGACCTAAGCATAGGATGTTGTCCTACCCAAAAAAGGGCAGGGCCATCCCAGCATCCCTTAGCAAAGAGGGAAGCCTGAGAAAGGCTAAGGAGGGATGGAGATGCCACAGGGCAGCAGCATTTTGAAGCTGCTGCTATGTGTGATACTGCAACCAGTGCCAGCACTGACACCAAGTGCAGGGCTGGAGCATCTAGGTGAGAGGACACAGATGAGGAAAGGGAGCAAAGTCTTCTTGTATCCTCCTGAGATGCCACATTTGGATGTGCAGGGACACCAAGGCATCAAGCACTCTGGGGCACCCTCCTGTCCACAACTTATAGCCCAGTGGCGCTCAATCACCAACACAGTCGGGTGGTCAGAGAATTCCCCAGTCACATACCTTGACTGGTTTGATATGAGTGAAGAGGGGAGGAGTTTGATGTCCAATAGGGAACAGACAAAAGGTCTTTTGGGGGAAGATCAAGCTGTCAGATGCACTCTGTTTAGGCATCTGCAAGTGAGGAGGATGAGGAAGGAGAGAGGGAGGCATCTGACCTCACACAAATCTACACAAGTGGCTCCTAAAATTTGTCAGTGCAAAGCAAGCATCAGAGAAGGGAAGATGGTCTGTACCATGAGGTCCCATGACATGGTTGAACCTGATGATCATAAAGGTCTTTTTGAGCCTAAATTATTCTGATTGTGACTCTGCAGCATGAGCACCGTAGCACCATCAGGGTTATAAATCAGAGTGCTGGCACCAGACTGATCATATAGACCGCACCAGGCACCAGCAGAGTGACACACACCCACTACAGAGAGACCTTCTCCAGCCAAAAGGTGTTCCTCACCCTGCAGATACTTGTACTAAACAACCTATCATCACTTTGCTGGTATAAAACCAGAAATTTTGACCTTAATGCCAGTTACACAGGCCAAGAATACACTGACAGGGCCTGATCTGTACACATTTTCAAAAGATGTTTCTTCAGCTTTTCCTATCCACCTGCACCTAGAAATTAGGCACTACACTTGAAAGTATCTCCCCATGGTGAAGGGCCAGAAGAGGTGTTCAGCATAGAATCATAGGATCGTTTTGGTTGGAAGAGACCTTCAAGATCATCAAGCCCAACCAATAACCCACCACTGACAGGTCACCACTACTAAACCATGTCCCTCAACACCACACCTACACAGCTATTAAATCCCTTCAGGGATGGTGACAACCATCATCCTGATCAGCCTGTTCCAGGGCTTGACAAACTTCTGTGAAGAAATTTCTCCTAACATCCAACCTAAACCTGCCCTGGTTCAACCTGAAGCTGGTTCCTCCTTTCCTATCATCAGAAAGCAGCAAATCCTGGCAGACAACAGGAAGGTCCCATCAACTGATAACAGCTCACCAGAACAGAACAAGAAGAAATGGTGCTGCTCAAGGATGGCCCAGGTATGACTGGTGGGTCATAAATCAAGGGAAATCAGCACAGGGTGCAAACTCAGATGCTGAGCCAGAGTTCAGCAATTGAGGCTGGAACCAAACTGTTCCTCTTTTGTGTACTCAGTCGACTCTTATCTCCTGCTGCTGTCTCCAGGAAGGAGATCAGAAGGCCATGGTCTTCCTCACTTCTGTGAACTGCAGCTAATGCAGTAGCCCTGATAACACAGGGCAACATGTGTGGTGCTCCCTGCAAAGCTGTTCACCAGCATTTCAGGGTGAGTCTGATGACACAGCTGCTTTCCAAAGTGTGAAGAACATGCTTCACTCCAGCTTTTCATCTTGAGCAACACACAGCATCAAGGGCAGCTTGCCAAAAGCAAAATCATATGCATGATGAAAAGAATCACCCCTGGGAAATGCATGTCCAAGGAAGGCTGGAAACCTCTCCCCAAACCTGACAGAAGCACAAGGTTATTCGAATCCCTCCCCAGCCGAGCCAGACTCTTTCAGTTTGTTTAGTTTAGACTACACATTTCATGCCTCACCTGAGGAGTGACTCCTTCCTGAAGGAGGAACCATGGAAAAGTTCAAGAGCAGCACAATGCCAAAGCTGGATCCTGCCTCTTGGGTTTTACTGCTTCTCCCTCACTGAGGCACCTTAGGGGTGAGATTTCAGAGAGACCGGCAACACCGTTAGTTTCCGAGTCACAAGACGGCAATCCTAAGCTGGAAGGAACACCACAGCCCTCCTCATGAACCCATCCTGTTTATCCTCTTTTCACAGCACAATTGGAAGCTAAAGTCGCACTCCAATGACAGTGCCAGGGATGAGTCATCCTCACTGCTGTCAGCTGGAATGATACGGATGAAGTTGCAACGCTTATCAGCAAGGAGCCAGCAGGGAGGCAGCTGCAGGACCCACTGGAGGGGTTGAGGTTTGCAGTAGGAAACTGAGCCTGAAACAAGGACCTTCTCAAAAGCCCCAACCTTTTGCCCAGTTCCTAGGTGAGCTCAGCATTGCTTCAAAGCCTAAAATCAAGTTAAACATCTGCTTGCTGAGACAGCAACGGCCTCTTCCACCTTCCTATGGAGAAAAAAACCAAAACTTTTGGGGGGCTCAGTTACAATTTTAGCAGCAAACTGTGGCAAGTTCTTAATGTTTTCAAGCTGGGAGTCCTGCAGGGTCAAGGTGGACTCACAGATCATAGGCACTGACTAATCACACCCAGCTCTTGGCTGACTGCCCAGTTAAAGATCTGGATTATTCCAATGGGAAGCCGACCCTGATTTAAAGTCAAGCCCAAATTTTACAGCTTCACATTGCAGCTGCCAAGCTCTACCTTACATACCTTCTTTTTGACATAGCTGTTCGGTCCCCTTCTCTTGGAGAGCTGCCAAGAAGCAGGACCATTGGCAGGGTTCCATAATTGACAGGTCTAAGAAAGCAACTTCCAGCCAGCTAACCAGCCTGATACATTAAATAGCCAAGCAACTAAAATCACTGGTGAAAATGACTTGCAACAGAACATCAGTCCTTTGGGGAGGTCTCCCTAAGCCAGCCGACATTAGTATTTATTAATACTTTTCCACACCCTCATGATGCGGGAACAGTCGCAGTGAAAAAGCCACCCACTATATTGGAGAAGGCATTTTGAGAGCACCTTTCCAGCTTTAAAAGCAGCCCCTGACATAGCCCTTGGCCTGCAAAACAGGTGCCTATGTTCCTATGGTATGTTTAACCCTGAAGACCCAGAACTTACCAACGTTTTCCTCCTGTCATTCAAAACTTAACAAGATGTGTAATGCCAGTTTGGGCTCCGTGAACCATGATGGGAGCAGGTGAGACATCACCTCTTACCCAAATACATATAATTTTGGCTGACAGCTATAATGGACATCAGAGCCTCACTCTCCATGGGAGATTCAGCCAGAGACCACCTCTGCGGGATCGGCAATCTGACCAGAATACAAAGGCAGTAGTTGGCATTGAGATCAGTGCTTCAGGGATCCAGAGCTGAATGAGGCAGTTGCCTTCCCAAATGGCTAAGTAAAGCAGATAAAGGAGCTTTAAATTTATTTGATGATTTAATCAATGAGATAATTATATTAATTCAATAGTTTGATACAAAGCCACCACCTTTCTATTTGATTTAACTGCATTTCAGAATTTTCATTGCTTAGTTGATCAAACAAAAAATAACACATCTGTATTAATTAATCAGATATATTTTCCTTAACTATGAATTGCAGGAGGCCTGGAGGCAGAGAGTGCAGTCACCAAGTGGCCATGTAACAACAGCCTGTTGATTTGTATCTACGGCCACCACACATCCTGCTAACAGGTCCAGAATCCATCAGAAAAGCAGGACAACCCAGGCCCCTAAGACAAGAGGACTAGTCAGAGACCAAAGATGCCAGCATATCCATATCCTTGAAGTATGTGTTTCCATAATTCATACAGAAGGGTCCAAATCCTTCTCGTAGTGGAGTAAAGAAGGGCTAGTATCTGGTATATATAGTTTGCCATTTACTGGGAAGAAGAATAAAGTGTCTTCTTTTGGGAATGTAGAAGAGTTATGGGGTAAAATTTTTAGCCTTGTTTTTTACAAAAACAACAGGTGCAGGAGCTACCACTACCACCCAAAGGCACAGTAACATGGTGAGACCCATGCCTACTATTAATGCCCCAGAGAGCCACTGTAAGAGGCTGAAATGCTGCAGCAGGAATCTCTACCCTTTGTACTTATGCAGGGAATCCCCCCTGATACCTGCTCCCTGTCTCACAAAGGAAAAAAAAGCAGAACTGTCCTCCAAGCTGGGGAGACTGGTGCTGTTTGCAAAGATCCTTGGTTTTTTTTGCCTTTGCTGGAAGGACAAAACCTTCACACATACACACCCCTGCCTGCAACTATAGCCATACGGTAATTCCCAGCATTACCACAGCCTGCTTTCAGGTTAATTCTTTTTCCACTCCATCCTTCCTCCACTTGAAAATTAGCCAACCCCTGACACTGCCAGAAGAGATACAGTGAAGCCGATTGCAGGTCAGCCTCCTTCAAACAATTCCAGGGTCATCTTGCCAGGTTCCTCTCTGGATAATACCATCCTCTCCATCAAGAAAAAAAAGTCCCTAATTAAAAAGACCTGGACAGCAACCCACCAGCTCCCACCCCTGCCCTGATCAATGAAGCTTGCTAATTAAAAGCAGTTGACCTGAGCAAAGAACGGCTTCCAGGAGATTAGCCCAAGAGAGAGAAGATTTAAGAATTAAATTACTTGACTGGTCTGTTTCATTTTATTTTACAACCATGGTTTTTCCTCCTCCCACATGCAGGTAAATGGGGGTTTTAAGGACTCCATCCCAATTTGTAAGAGCAAAGGAGCAGAGAACATGGTCCTGCTGTTTAATTCACTGTCAAACACCACCATCCGAGTGGTTTGGGCTGTCAGAGCAGCAACTCTCTCTGTTCACCAGGTGACAACTGAAAAACAGCCAGGTGGCACCTAATTTCTCCAGCTTGATTAACCAGTCAATTGCACCCTGCCACATCAATGGCACTGTGAACAAACACACAAGCAATGCCTCAGACCCACACTCTGACTCCACAGTCATGGTCTTGCTGATCTATTTATCTTTGCCTATAACCCCCGAGAGATTTATGGCCAGCAATCAAAGGTTGATGACCACAATCCAACAGCAACAGCACTAAGGTCAGGTCCTCATCATCTGGCCTGATCACTAGTTCAAGTGTAGCACAGAACTATATAGTAGATGGGAGGTCCTAAGGCAAACTGGTATGTAGCAAACACTCTAGGTTTCCCAGGTCTGTCAGGATAAACTGGAACAGTAGGGAAGCAAACAGAGAGCTGGGCCCTTTGGAGAACACTCACATCTAATTTTCAGCATTGCTTTGCTCTGCTCATGTCAGTGGGAACTGCAAAAGCTCAGCACCTCTGGAAACCATGTTAACAGGAGACAAAGGGAAGGAATGTAACATTTCCTTGCTTCAGAGAATTCACTGGAAATGTGTGAAAAACAAACCATAAAAGAAGAAATTCCAGTGCAAACATGAAATATGTTCCACTTCAAACATCAGTATTCAAGGGTCTTCACCACAAAATAATTTGAAGAGGGTTTGACCAGAGAATCTGCTCAGAAAAATATTTTATGAAAAGAGCAGCTTTCTAACAAATACTTCGGATTTTGTGCACATTCCACAAACAGCATTCATTTTTTCTTAAAATCACTGTCTTGGAGTTGAGGGGGATAAGACCAAGAACAGGAGCCGTGGCAATCCAATTTGTCTATTTTAGTAACCCACTAACCTTTTTTCTCCCGTAGCCCATTTCTTTCCTCATTCAAGATCCTTCCTTGCTCAGATGCTGCAGCTCCATCCTGGCTGGTTGGGGAGCTCTTTGGCTCCCATATTCTGTCTCCCACTGCAACAAGATACACATCCAGTTGTTTTCACAGGGTGCTGACTCCTCCAATTCCAGGCAGCCAAGGAGGCTGTGCAGGCAGCTGGGAGCAGGGAGCTCCATTCTCCCTTCAGGGCTTCCTTCTCTGGTCACCGTGAAAGCATGAAAATGCTCTTGCTCATCATGGAGAACAGCTTATGCAGGAAGGGCCAGGCATCTGTGAGAAAAGCTTTGCCCACACACAGGAATGGCCCTCTATAGTCCTTGTCCAAGACAAAAGACGTGCCTGGAAAAGCGCTGCTGCAGGTCTGGCTGCTCCTTGCACCATCCCTCAGCCCGTTACCAAGTCAGTTCTGTGCCCACACTTCAGTAGCTGCTCTGGTGGTTCAGAGACTGGGGCCCTCCACCACAGTCCAAAGGCTTTTCTGTGCCCAGAAAGACCTGCAGGGAGAATTAATGGTGCAGAATTAATCTGTCCCATGGCACAGTGGGCTGCCAGCCTGGGCAGCACAGCCAGCCTCAGGCACATATCCCCAACCCCTCATTGCATTTGCAGTCACCAGGCACTTGAGCTTGCCAGGAGCTGGCAAACAGGGCTGCTTTGGTCCTTGGCTTGCTGCTACAGCAGCTTTGCTCTCCTCCAGCTTCCACCTGCTCAGGGGACTCCAGTTGAGAGCCAGTGGTTGGGGTGACCAGCTTCTTTCTCCAAGCATGAAGAGATCCCCTCTGGATAACCTGCTGTGGGGATCCCTGGTGACAAAGCAAGCAGTGGTGATGCATCTAGTCCTGTTCTGTCCCACTTAGCTTCAGTGTGGCTGCAGGGCCCAGAAGGTCCCCACAATACTTATGTCTGTTGATACCAGATCTTCAGTCATGTCAGCTTCTGCTCCATGATCATTACGGTCTCTTCACCGTCATGCAGCCTGCAGCAACTTGTTTATCATTTTCCAACCAGCATAGCTTAGACATGCCTGACCATCAGAGCAAAGCATTTCAGCTGAAATTTCCACACTGCAGCAATACTCCATTGCTTCCTCCTGTCCTTTTAAAAGATCTGATTATAGGGTGAGGAAGAAGTGACAGCAAAGCATCCAGCAAAAACAACTGGTCATGAATTAGGAATCTAAGGTAGTACCACCAGAAAAAAAAAAATATACACCACCTCCTTGCAAATACCAACCAGAGGAAAAATAATTCAGTACCAGAAATCTAAGCATAGTCAGACTGCCTCAGTGAGGCAGTAGCTCAAAGACCTTTTTACTGCAGAAAGCAGCATAGAAGCATGTAGCAATAGACAAGAGTGAAATATCACATTGCAAAACCAGAGCTGTGTCTCCAAGGTGCCCTGGGAAGGTCGTACAGCTTGCAGGGCTCACCAAGTCCATGGGGACATTGGGGCTCATGCCTTGTTTAAGTCGCATAAATAAAGATGTCTCAGATGCTACAATATATTGTTACTCAGCCCCAATTCCCCATCCACTGCCCCTGAAGTAACCCCATTGGTTTTATTAACAAGAAGGAGTCAATTCCAAACCCAAACCACTTTACTTTGTGAAGGGAAGCAAGTTCATCAGAGGTGCAGCAAGACACCCTCACCTGACTTGTGAAGCAAAAGATTTCTTTAAAGAAAGATCCTGTCTCCGGAAACACTTCCCGCCCAAAGGTGAGAGAAGTACAGGAAGGTGTGAAGAGAAGCAATGTTGGAGAGTCCATCAGAGAAGGGTGCTGACATACAGATCCTTCCAGCTATCTGGCTGAAATTCAAATGCTGGATCAGTTTCTCTGGCATACTGTTAATAGGAAGCAAAGAGAGAAATCTAATGCTTTCTTCTGGCCTTTCAGGTCTACAAGCCTCTCCCAGGTAGCAAACAGTCTGGTCCATCAAAGGTAGGTTACAATCGGAAATGAGACCCATGTGTCATAAAATTTCTAGGTATGATGAACCAAGATGAATTTCTATCAGTCAGAGATGTTCTGATAACAGAGTAGCAGCTGGGAACTCCAGTCAGGTGAAGGTCAGGGCTTCTTGGCATCCGTTACAGTCATGGGCCTCCCAGAAAAAAAAACAAAACAAAAACACAAACCAAAAAAACACAAAGGATGAACACTTACCCTTGGCAAGTTTGCTCCCATCCAGCTGCCTACAATGGCCTTTGAAGGTTGGAAACTCAATTGGCTGCAGTGAAACAGGGAGAAAAATGGAGATATGGAAGAAAAAAAAAATATTTCAGAAACGACATGGTTTTGTTCATCTCCTCTTTGGTCAGCAAGGTAGTTCCAGTTGTGACTTGTGTTCTGGGACTGAAAGGAAAATGCCAGCCTAAACTCTTGGGAATTGAAGTCACTTAAGTGTCATCTTTGTACTGAGTTACAGCTCACATAGCAACAATGGTGGCAAGCCCTTTAGCCACAAAGGGAAAAGTGCTGCAAAAGACAAACCTGGATAAAACACGATATAAATGGGGATTCATTCAGCATCCCTTGGGGTACATGGCAGCTGTGCAGACAATCATCCTGACGGCTCTGGGCACAGTTTGGGCACTGGCTTCTGCCCAGCTCCATTCAGCGAGTAAGAACACGAGCAAGCAAAGGGGCTGGTAGCACACTCAGATTTGAATGTGCCCTTTTGCTCCTAGCAAATCACTGCAGAAGCAGCAGTTTACCACCTCCCCCCCCCTTGGACACCTACAAGGATCAGCAGCTGGAAGCCCCTTACCACTGCCAATGCCAGCACCCATGGACCTGCCATCTGTGTTGCAGCCTGCCTTCTGTACTGATTTGTGAAGCTTTTGCCCTAATTGCACGCCTCGGGCAGGCGACAGTTGCTTTGTGCAGGGCTTGGAGGAGGGAAGTTTTACAGCTTGGCTACTGCCAACACGCAGATGTTCCAGGCTGGGTCACGGCAAGGTGCTAAAGGCCTTCAGAACTGTTGCAAAGCATTAATTATGTTCCCACAGCTGTTCTTTAACCCTCACACACGTCTCCTTTCTTCCAGGGGCTTCCAGAATGACAACCGTGAATGGAAAATCAAAGCAGGAGGCCTTGAAAGGAAGCAAGGCAGAGACTTTAAAGGTTAAAAGAAACATCTCTCCGCAAACACAGGGTTTTTTTTTTACAGCTGCTTGTCCCTGCCACTTGCTTGAACACCACCTCTTCCCCCACTTGGTGCAGCACTGAACTCCAATAGCACTCAAGGAGGGATGAAAGAGGCCACCCAAATCCTGACATCTCACAGAGCACATCTCAGCTGGGAGGTTGATCCATGGGATTTTGGAAATGCTTTGTCTTGCAAGACCATATGGAATGTCTTGTGGCATGGGGTTAACCAACACTCCTGTCTGTGCAGATACAGGGATGAGATCTAAAAGGGATCTCCCTGGTCAGAAACACTCCATTACATCCCAATTGGACCAGAGTTGTAAAATGCTGAAGCACAAACCTCTCAAACATTCCTCTAGGCAAACTGATCTGCTGAACCCAAACTCAGAGCTTCTCCCATCCTTGCTATATAGGCCAAGGAACATCAAGTGTCAAGACCTCATTCAAACAGGTTTACCTGATACAGCACTGAGAAATGTAGGGAGCCAAACACCTCCTGAACTCACCTCAGGAAGTGATCGTGTGCTTTATTGCCCCAACAGCCACCACATGCTGACAACACACTTCCAAGGCTACCTGCAGAAGCCATCTCAAGAGGACCTACTCAAACTTCTCTGGGTAACAGGAGCATTGAAAAACCTGAGGCTACAGCTGAGAAAGCAGGAGCATCCCTGCAGCATGGAGCCATTCAAAGCTGCCTCTGTGGGAAAGCAGTGAGACCTCAGGAAGGAGGTCTACATCCAGATTTCTGAGCCCTGCATCAGGACTAACAAGTCCCAACACAACACTAGGGCAGCCATAATGGTGCTGAAGTATCAGCCTACCTGAGGAGGCATCTCCATGCCCCACAAACCAGGGCTTCCTCTGGGGAATATCTGACAATCACTAATCTAGAGACCAGCTGCAAACTGAAGTCCCAGCTCAAACACAGGAAGGAGTCCACTAACATATCTGCACTGGCTGGGCTGCATCTGTTCCAGAGGACCATGAGTGGTCTGATAAAACTCACCAGGCTCCTGAATGGCTTCTCCCTCCCCCATCCCCTGTGCTTTAAGCCGCAGTCAAACAGAGCATAACTCCTTTTAAGACTCACAGATGTTGTGTTTCTGAATCATCTGGCCAGGCAGCTTGTGCTGGTGAGAGGAATCGAGATTGTCTCTGGAATCCTTTGTGCTGTGGCTCCCTGTGCACAATAAGCTCCCACGCACTCATGGACTAAATAACTTTTCATGCTAGAAATGAAGTGGGGGGTGGAGGGGAGGGGGGGGGAAAGAGAGGAAAACAAAAAATGAAAACAATACAGGCACAACAACAGCAAAGAAACAAGTAGAGACTGAGGTGATGGAAAAGCAGGTAGAAAAAGCTATACTGTTGTGCCTGGACACACATCCCACACATCAGCATCTTCCAGCAGCTTCCACATTTAAAAAGACAGAGAGCAATATAGGCTAATTTTGCCTGACATCTCCTGAACTTGCCTTCAGCTGGGAATCATTAGGCCAGGACTTGAACTTCTGCATAATGGCCCCAGACAGTTCCCAATCCCCTCAGCTGCTGCTGGCACAGACGTTGGCTCCAGTGCAGGCTCAGGAGCTATGACAACCAAAATAAAAGACCAGTGTACAGACCTTGAATCCTGAGTACAAACCTGGGATCCATGAGAGCATTAAGCACTGAGCCCCGGGGCCAAGTAACACCAGACTGAGCTCCCCTAACTGCTGGAGTGAAGAAACTTCCTCCAGGCAGCTCATGGCCCTCTTCCTAGTTGTCCAAAGAGAATGGGAGTCCTCCCACACCAAAGCAGTGGGTGACAGCTTTCCTCCCCTACAGGGACACTCCATGGGGAAAACTAGCCCCATAGCACCAAGCAGGAATTGGGGATCAGCAGCATCACCCCAAGTCAAGCTCACAGCCCTCCTTCAGCCCTCATCCATTGAGGCTGTGCTCGCCTCCCTCAGGCAGCTGTCCCAAGGCAGCCCAGGGATGGGTTGACACTGGATTCCCACCAGGATGGACAAACCACCAAACAAAAAACAGATTAAAGCCTTTGAAGGAGCAGAGTGGGACATTTCCAGAAACTCCTGTTATGATTAAGTATCAAGCAAGGACACAGTGTTTTGATCTGCTCAATAGAGCTCCACAAGCCACACACAACCACGTGACCTAGGCTGGCTATTTTAAAACAATGTTCAGCTGAGACTTTTGTTTCCAACAGAATAATTTAACACCCCACTCTCACAGAGTACTCTCACCCCCAGATAGCAGAGCAGCTCAGAAAGGCTATGCTGATTTTACAGACCAGAGAGGGAGGGGGAAATGCAGCAACATAACTCGCAACATCTGCAATCCCAAGAGCAGAAACTCCTACCTGCCCAAAATAGCCCCCAGTAGGGACCAGCAGAGATGCAGCTTCTCCAGCAGCCTCTCCCCAACACCAGCTTTCTTCTTTTTGATTCTTTTTCCAGCTCTCATTTTTATACTCATTTGGGTTTGGTTTTGTTGGGGTTTTT
>JAOEGS010018958.1:0-38624 GCA_025447755.1 Corythornis vintsioides
CAGTATCAAAAGCCTTGCTGAAGTCAAGGTATATCACATCCACTGCACTACCCTCATCTAACCATCTACTTATATCCACATAAAAGGTTATCAGATTAGACAAGCATGTATCCACATATCTTCACAGAGATACTTATAATAGCTATTTGCTATGTTTACACTTTTAGGAAAATGTGTAAGGAAAAACTGAACATAGTGCTGATGAAAAGGTACTAATCTGCAATTCTTCATTATGGACTACATATGTAATATAGGAGTTGCCCTTTGGGAATGTCCCTGCCCAGGAACAGGGTTGGAACTAGATGATCTTTAAGGTCCTTTCCAACCCAAACCATTTTATGATTCTAATATTTTATTTATTAAAATATATAGAATGTGTAAGACTAATAGAAACTTCTGCAAATTGATCTTAAAAAATGACAAAATGTTTCAATATGGTTTTGTCACTTTTTATCTGCCTTTAATACTACAGTGGGCATGTCCTTTAGGTATGATTCTGTGATACTGTCACCAACATGCTAATAGTGTGTCTGGAACAGCATCACCCTCTGCAGCCTCCCTTGAGTGCAGCCTCAGGATCTGGAAGCAGGGCAGGGCTAAAATCCACTGTGGTTCTCTAGGTTCCTTATTAAAAATGAATTCTGCTTTCCAAATTCAGTAATTCCGTGCTCTGGATAAATTGTGGCTTTTCTTTCCTCCTCCCAGTCCCCTTTGGTTTTTTTTAATTAGCCATACTTGAGAAATAAAAATTTGGCATTGAGTGTACAACGTTTTCAATATTCCCTTTTTATAAGGAAAGGGGAGTGTTTAGTTTTATATCTGAAAATGTTCCAGCTACTAAATGGATGAAAGCTTACAGGTTGCCTCAATCTATCAATAGGAAAAATAATAGTTTTGCTTCTCAACAATCTAGGTGTTGAAACCAACTCCGGATTCATTAAAGCATACTGTGGAAATAATTTTCTAGTGGGAGATATAATGAATGTGCAAGGCATTTTTACAGCATGCAGGATGCTATAAATTTTTAGAGAGCTTTTATTATTATTTCTGTGCTCTAAGTCATATTTTGCTATATGTCATAAAGGTTTGAAAACTTAGAATGCTTTGTAATTACTCAGAAAAAAAAAAAAAGTTGACTCATTACATCTTAAATTCAGATAACAAAGGAAATGCAGTGTTTGTGCAGGATGTTTACTAGTTCTGTGTATTCCAGTGGGCCTAGGCCAAGGGCAAACAGTTATAAAACTGTAGCTGTGTAAAACATCCTTTGCTATTTGAGTGCACACAAACAATAACAGAATTCATCTGAAAGTGATGGCTGATGGGATTCAAGGTGAAAATGTCCTTAGTAAGGATGTCTTTTACATAGTAAGACATCTAGCTTTTGTTTTCTTATAAAAGCTCAGCGTATATTTTTACTTTGGCAACATGGTCACTACCATTTTTTCCTGCAGAAATGTTTACATTTATGTACAGTAGAATTATGAACAAAAATCATGTCTTCCTAAAAAAAAAAAAATAATAAGCATTAATTTCAGTATCTATATCACTCTTCCATAATTAATTTTCTAGCCTATAAAACCACAGGACAATAGCTGCTGTGCAAAACACACAGAACAAGAAGTGTTAGTGAGGATTGTCATTGAGTTCCTCATGACTGTTGTGGTCAGGACTCACTCCTCCTTGGCCAGCACTGGTCGGTGTGATGCACATCTCTGGGTTGTGTGATACAGCTCTTCAAATCAAAAATTTTAATGACTTAAAAGTCATTTTCCTTGGGAAGCACTTGTGTGAATTTTATGTACTGAGTTTGTTCGGTCACTGAGCTGCTTGCTGATGCCTTTACATGGATGTCTGAATACGTCAGCTCTGCTTTTCAAGGTGCTGTTATCTTTTTTGGAAGCTTTAGTCTTGCTGAGGGGTATTATTTTAAAAATCAAAGTGAAATTTCAGAGCCAGAGTGAAGCCTCCTTTATAAACTTGTTTGGAAAAATAAGACATAAATCTGTTGTTTGTTAAAGGCAGTTTATTATATCATGTGCATGACCCCTTATAATTCTCCATCTGCAGTAAACATCATTTCCAAACTCTCATTTCTTCAAAACAGACCGAAAATAATTGTAATGATATTTTCAAACAAGTCACTACCTGTCACAGAATATCCAAGTCCAGCTGAAGAGGGTAGGATGCTGCCATGCTTTACATGTCAGAATAACTGTTGTAAATACCTAATGAGCTGATCTGTTCCTCAGTGGTAGGGCTTGAGAACAGCAGGAAGCTTCTTCTCTTCGAAAAATTACCACATTAGGCCTTGGAGTGTGGAAAAGTGTAAATTAGCCCATCCTTAAACACTTTGTTAATGTGTACTGGTACAAATGAGCCGCAGAGAACCTTATTCCACCTTCACATCTGAAGCGTTACAACTGGGTTTTTTTCTACTTTACAACTGAAAAAATAAGAGAGGAACATTTTTGTGTTGCGCCATGTAAATTCTCACCTGTCAAGGATGAGAAAATCTGATCATCCAAGGATATTTGTCCAAACATGAGTGGATTTTGCTTTGTCTGCTGAAGAGTAAGGCAGTGGTGGCATAGAAAGAAGTAGCAAGAACAATTTTGACAGTTTAAAAAAAAATAGAGTAGTGAATAATTCTTACCCCAAACTACACTCTGTCTCTATGTGATAAAAAATCATGTCAATAATATTATGCCAGTGATGTACAAGTTTTTTAGAGAATTCCTTTTCATAGTAAGAATTCCTTAGCAAGGTGCATCCTAGAATGTGATGGGAAGTCACTGTCGTCTTCTGACGATTCTCATTCCATATTTCAAATGAATTCTTGCAATCACTTCGATTTTTTTAAAAATTATTTTTCTTTTTTAAATCTTGCAGCATATGGGAAACCATAACATTCTTAAAACTGTAGGTATTTTTGATACTGAATGTGCCCTGGGAATATTTCAACTATAAATGAAAGCAAGTGAAGATGGGATGATGGCTTTTTCTATTGGCCCTGCTGAGGATTCTTTTGGCAATAACAATGTATCTGCACACATCTGTACAACTGTCTACTTACGGCACAAAAAGCTGTCATTAGATCCGATGGAACATCAAACAACTATTTCATTAATGGTCTATTATGAGAAAGTACAGTGACATTAGAATACCAGCATCTTGTTACTATAGATACCTGATTTCTCTATAGAACTCATGCTTTATAAACTTCCACATATCTGTGTGTATTATCTATATGTATGTATAAACATATATGTATAGAGATTTCTCTGTCTTTCAGGATGATCTTGCCTTTTCAAGCATTTAGCACGTTTTGAAAGACATCATTATCCAAAGAACACATAAAAAAGGCATATTGGAATGGTTTGCATTAGATGGAAGTATTGTAAATGCAAATACTCAAAGAAATAACTTTGTAATTTAACTTATCCACCAGCCAACATTTTTACTGAAGACTTTCAGACTTGTCTGGTCTGTTTTACACATTTGCACTAAGACGTTCGCATGTTGAGAGCTGGGGTTTGAGGGAGATCGGGTTTGGGTGTGACTGCTTTAGCTGAGGAATGGAAAATTGTTTTAAATGTGCTGGAAAATGGAAGCTGTGAATAATTACCATTTTTTCCTTAGTTGTGCTCAGATAATATGTATTCAAAGCATTTCACAAACGGTAATTGGTTCTCATCATCTGCATGAGCTAGAGAAACATGGGAATATTACTTTCCTGACCATGTGGTAAAAAGAAAAAAACCAAACTGACAGGAACTACATAATTTGCTTGAAAGGAGGTTGGGAGGGTCACACGGTAAATCAGTGGTGAGATGAGATTTTTAGCCCTATTTGAGTACTTTAATCACTGGGACTTCTGTTCTGGGAAGACAAGGCTACTGGAGGCTCAGGTGGGCATCACAACAGCACTGGTTTGGATTTTTCAAATGGGTTGGTTGGTTTGTTGGTTCACGAGTATTTTTAAGATGCTGTTCTTCTTAGAGACAAAAACACATTGCTGAGCACCAGCATGCTACATATTGATATCTAAAAATGCTGGCTTCAGTAAGCCAGTTGGAGCAGACTTTACTCATTAACTTCCTAAATGCTCTATCCGCCTGAGAGAGGAGAATTCGTCCTCCAGCTAATGAGAGAGCCATAGAGTCCAAATTGTCTGTGATTTAGTGGAACTTTACTGGAATCTTGAGTTTCTTAGAAGCTTATTTGCTTTGTATTTCTGCTGATGTTTTTCCAAATTTCCCAAACATTGTTATAAAAATGATGTGGCAACTTCTAATGTGAAATATAGGCACTGCCCAGCTGATGTCTGAAACACGCAGAGATTTAAGTTCTCTGCATTTCTCTGACCTTGAAGTCGTTTTGTTCCTGTGCTGTCAGTTGGAGTGTAGTGTGTGAGATGCTGAGCAGCTCTGGCAAGCTTTCTCCACTTCACTAGAGCTCCTGCTTTGCAGGATTAGCCCCCTCGCTGAATTCTTCTCGGGAAAAAGTCTGTCAATAACTGAATGCACAAATGGAGGATTTTAGTCAGAAAACTTCCACTTCTTCTCCACTTGTCCACAGAAAGGGAGCAAAAGGAGAAGCTCTGTAGACGTATCAAAGCAGCTCATTTTCTTTTGAACACTTTTGTGATGTGTTGTGCAGTGGTTTTGTGATGTAAGCAGAAACCTTTTAGAGGTGCAACTATTATCAGGTTCCTTGGGGAGGAGTGGGAGGTATTTCCGTGTACCAGTGCAGGACACAACTGTAAGTTTGGTTTTTATTCAGCAGGTACATGGCAGAATAGAGAGAAAAATGTGGCATGTCGTTAAGTTCAAACCTTTATTCTTGCTAGTTAAAAGCTGTGGTACTAATATTACCTTGCTCCCATTTAAAACCAGTTTCTTTCAGACACAATAAAAGTCCTCAGAAATTGCAAGTAACATCTATGCTTGATAGCCTACACTTCAACCCAAAGTTAAGCAAGAAAGGGAGGGTGTCTAATATTCCATCTTACATTTACAAAAAAAATGAAATAATTTGTTTCTGATTAATTATGCCTTCATGATCCATATCCCTGCTAAAATTCACAGACATGAAAACATGAGACAGTATCACTGCAGGTTAAAATTTGGGTTTTAGCAAAGATTAAAGCCAAGGGGTATTCTTACTGAGATTTTCTTATGCTCCCTTCTAAATGCTACCATTTCACACAAAATTGGGCTCTCTTTGGATTAATAGATTTGAAAATTAAGTTGATTTATAATCAATTTTCTCCTCATTTAAACAGCAACCTGCAAGTGTTTCTCCTGGGATCAAACAGGATCAGAGAAATTATGTGTTGTTCGAGTTGCTCACTGAAGCAGAATCCCTCACAAACATGTGCATATGGTGCTGGGTGCTTTAGGGATCAGACTCATACATTTACCTTGTTGCACTCCTTTCTTCTCATCTTGAACTTGTATGTTCTCATTACTAGGAATGAAAACAAAACCAAAAAAGCCAACAACCAAAAAGCAACCCATTAGTAATTTGATGGCTGCAGAAGTAATATGTTTCTTCCTGCTCTCTTATTCAAGTCACAGCATTGAAAGCAGACCGAGTGCTAGTGCTGAACACATCTGTTTGGATACCCTGGTCTGCTGCTTCAGGACAGTTGGCAATTCCCCACCTCAAAATCAGAGTAAACTGGGCAGCAAAATTATTGTCCTCCCTAAAGCCTTGAAATAATGGGAGTGCTTCCTCTTTACACAATGTTTAAATGCAGGCTATATTTAGAAACCACAGCCATATGTCATCTGAGAATGAGACAAAAATCAAATGAAAACCCTTAATTGTTCTCTGAGCTGCAGAATTAACGGGACGTGATTTCCCAGAGCTTCCTCCCCTGCAGTAATTTCTCCCTCTCTGGTATTTTAAGTGTGTTGACTATCACTGGGCAACCCCCTGTGTGAATGCAGTGCCTGCTACCTGTTCTGCAGAAGCTTCTTGTGCAGGTGCACTCACCTGTAGGAACATCTTACTGTGTACCCACAAACCTGGTCTGAGGTTTGTTGCAAAGGGATGCCAGTGAAATGATAAGATTTAAAAACTTGTCAATATCATTTCTCAAATGACCTAATCAGCTTTAGTGCTGATACTGTTTCTGCTGCTAGATAATTCCCCAGTCATAACTCATCCAATATGTTCCTCCAAAGCCCCTTTAGGAAGGGTCTGCCTGGATGCAGCTCCCTTTGCATAATTGCTGCGTGTATCCTGACTGCATCGGGCAGCTTGCTGAGTGTAATCACAGCATGTGGGGGCTACCTGAAGTGATAATGCATGCCCAAAAAAATGAGTTTAATGAAAATGTTTAGGATATCAAATTCAGCATCAGGGATGCTTAGAAAAGCACTTACCCATGGAGTAAGGGCAGCACAATGCACTAAGCTGTTGCAGAAAAGGTCAAGGTTTGTAATTTCTCCCCTAAGTTTCATGAAGAACAAATTAAAAACAACAACAACAAAAAAAAAAGTAAAAAAAAAAATACCGAGAAAGCATCTCTTAATTTTTTGCTTATGCCAAAGCTGTAAGGAGCTTGTTTTTGTTATTGAATGTGTTGTCCAATTAATATAATGAAACGGTATCAAACATTGCAAAATGAGTACACTGATTTGATAGTATGAATTACCAAAACCTCCTGCAAAATAATTATTTGCCCTTCATTTTTATTATCCCCATTGTAATCATAGGAAAGGATGTTCCAGGTCTTAGAATTCCCTGAAGACACAGGATGAGGTTTCTCAGGCAATTCCCTAGGCTTATTTCCCTAGTTGAAAACTGCAATAAGTGTTCAGGCTTGAAAATGTCAGGTCTGTGGACCACGTGGAGGAGTTGTGTTCTCAAGGTGCAGGGTGGGATTTATGTATTAGCAGGTTACATTTGATATTAATAATACTACACAAATCTGTCTCTGAAACAAATGGTTTTTCCTATCCCACTATTGATTGCAAATGTTTGTGTGGAGCCACTGATGAGGTGTCTGCAGATTTCCAACTGTTAGAGAGCAATATTGAGGCTGGATTTCAAGCTCTCTGATGCCCATAGGTGACTGGTCCTTCTGCCAGCTTTGGATCAGACTGTGCTGTGACCCTCTTTAGGTTGAGGTGAGGGGATTTACAATCTCAACCAGAAGAGGGAACATTGACACGCTTTGCTGTGGATAGCTTATTGCAGTCAAGGGACTTGCCAGTGCCTTCTGCTGTTTCTAATATGCTTTACTAATTATTTCAAGATGCAAGAAGATAAGAGGAAATGGGAATGACACACTTCAGTTGGAGTTGGATTGAATTTGTGAGTGAAGCTTGCAAAGGATTTGAGATGTGGAGTTATATGTTAAAAAGTTAGAAAATAAAAAGGATGATAACTGTCTGGGTAGGGTTAAGTTAGTCTCAAAGCTAAAGATTTAAACCTGAATGAGGAGACTCATTAGGCTTTGAATAAGTCATCTCCTGCTTTCTGTAAAGAGAACAGTGATGTTCCCTGGTGCTCCTGTGGAGGAATGAGGGTGGAAATAAAAAGCATAGACAATGAAATAACCAGGAGAAAGCAGGCATTGCTATAGAATAATGTTTCTAAATTTCAGAAGCTGCTGTTACTCAGGTCAAGAGCCAGGGAAGAGGAGAAAAGGACTCAGAAGCCAAGAAATATGAAGGCTTTATTTCAGGCCTCAAACTGTGATTTCAGTACTTCTGGGGTTTTTTTTAACATTTTTCAAGTGTGCAGAATTCTAAATGGCTACTTCTTTAAGGTCTAGTGCCTCTTACTCAATTTCCTCTCACCAATGTGCAGTATTGCGGAGTCAGGCAAAATGCCTTTGCAACAAAAGAAGGACGTGCTGGAGAGACAGACATGTAAGGGACTGTGGA
Source organism: Corythornis vintsioides (assembly GCA_025447755.1). Classification (NCBI taxonomy): domain Eukaryota; kingdom Metazoa; phylum Chordata; class Aves; order Coraciiformes; family Alcedinidae; genus Corythornis; species Corythornis vintsioides. The sequence continues at coordinate 7,905 of JAOEGS010018958.1, forward strand.
AGGAGACCCCAGCAGGTTGAGCTGGGCCAACAGCAAGGCATGTGGCAGCAGGAGGCAGAACTCCTTGCAAGGGTGAGCTCTCTACTCTGGCTCTTGAATGATTCCTTCTCACGGAGAAACAGCTACAGCTCTGGTACAGAAGGTACTTCACAGTTCGGGGTTCCTGAGTCATGGCCTTGTTCTCTGAGCACATCAAAACCTGTTTGTCATAAAATAGAAAACATAGAATTGCAAAGAAATGGTTAAGTAAGCTCTTTATATTTTTCTTTAACAAATATGAAGTTATATTAAAAAAAAAATCATATTAGTGCTTTGTAGCCAGTGCTGTGGTCTGCAGTGCATTCATGAGGAGGCAGAAGAAGGTAAAGCCAGTAGAAAGTGAGCTAGTTTGCACCAGATGGGAATTCAGAAATGAGGTTTAGAATGCTATTACTTTTGCAAGTTTCAGTGGAGCTTGAAGTATACTTACTCCTCATTCTTACTCCTTATTTAAAGCACCACAAAAAGGGGAGAGTTAAGGGGAACCCTCCCAGTCCAAAATACTTCAATATTTCATTCACTGTCATGGTCTGTATTTGCCTGCTGACAGATGTTAGTTTGCCTATAGTTCAGTCCTTTTTTTCCTGTACAGATGTGTTATATTAGATCATAAATCAGTCACCACTTTTGGAATCTCAACTAACAGATGTCCTCTTCAGAGATTTTAATATAAACAGTTAACCCACAGATTCTTTTTGAGGAAATGCCAGTTGCATATAAGAATGCCAACTGGCATGAATGTAACTTGAACATTTGACATATTAATATATTTTTTCCTGAGAAAAATAGATTTCTTTTTTATAGAGAAGGCATGGCTGCTTTAGTTCTCCATTAGAGCCCCAGCTTGCAATATCTGTTTGCTTGCAGTGATGTCATTAACTAGGAAACAGATGCACTCATGAGCATCAGAAATCAATCATAGCTGTTGGCACTTTAATAAACAGCTGCCTTCTTAAATGGTTCGGAATAAACACTGATCATCACCAGCTCTCTTTGAAGGAAGATCAGTAGGTTATAAAACTGCTGATTAGAGGAGGGGAAAACCTTGAAATTATAAACTTAGTGGTTGAAAACCTCTGATTGAGTTATTGTAGACTCTCAAAAGATTTACAGTAAAAAATAATTGCACAATACTGGCTACACTGTGGAATATCTGTCATGTGGCCACCAGATCAGTGCCTGGGGTGTTTACATGAACTTTCTTCTTCAGAAATACATTTTATGTAGGGGAGTCAGTCGCATTAATAAGTCATTTATCAAACATGAGCACAGCAGAATCTTATTGCTTCATTGTGCAGTTCAGAAGGAATTTGTTTAAAGATAGCAAATTCTTTCCCTTTTTCTCAGATGCAAACTAACGAAAATGTGTTATCCTCCTTCTTTGCAGGAGATGCTTCTACATTCAGAGCCTTCTTTTGACCTGCTTATGGGCCAAAGGTTTTAGCTGTGAGATAGCAGCTGCAATTCACGAACAGTGCCTGGAAAGAGGCAACCAAATACCCAACGGTGGCACAGTGAAATAGCACATCCCATTTCTCATGCAGTTCTCAGATTAGCTCCAACTCTACCTTGCTAAGTAGCTTATCAACAGAAGAGATGTAAGAATAATTCCACGGCAAATGCTTCCTATGGCTTAGTGACAAAAAAAGGGGAGATATGTTACAATATATGCTGCTGTTGCTGGTAATCTGCTTGTTCTGGCTTCTGTTGCTGATGGATGTGCTGGGTATAACCTGCCCCTCTGTAGCTTCTGTGGTTTTTATGGCTGCTGTATTGTGCAATCAGGTCATAATCTGAACCCTTCACAGTGTCAGTGGACCACACTCGTGTAACTCGTGTATTGTTGCAGAAAGTTCCTTGTATCTCTTTGTCATGGTACTGTAAAAATGTCTGCAAAACTGATTAGAGCTGAGGAAAGGAATTTATCTGCAGCTGAGGTTGTAATCCGTGTGGGACACAGACACAGGTTTGTCACGGGGCTTTTGTGCAAGGCTTTGCACTTTGGGATTGTGATCTATGGCTACGGGTTTTGGGAACCAACACAGATGATGATAGTGATAAAATGGCATTCATGAAAGTCTTACTGGATCCTCTGGAAATGTTACTAATCTCACCCAGAGCACCCATATACAGCGGATCTGTGCTGCACTCTATTATGAAAAATACCTACTCCGGTGTGGTTACAGATGCTATTTGAAACCATATTCTTCAGTTCCAGACTGCCATATTATTTTATATTTAGGTCCTGTTTCCAAATAGCTTGCAGAGGTCTGCTGAATGATTATTCAGTGGAATCAACGTCAGAAACGATCCTTTTCCCCTGGGGTCCTAATCTCTCTCTGCTCCCTGTCCCTGAGAATTTCACTGCAGCCGTTTCCTTCCTCTCCCCCTGCCGCTCAGGCTCTGCCAGAGGGGCTTTTTCTCTCAGATCTGAGGCTGCCTACTGCTGCAGTCCCTGGCAGCCAGGACAGGAAAGAGCAAAAGTCCTTTGCATCTTGCTGCATTGAGCAAAGCCAGCACAGAATGAATTATCAGAGATAAACTCTTAACAAGTTTGTATTGGTCATGCATAAACTGAAAATTTACAGGATGACACTTGGCAGAGTAAGTAGGGAGTGCTAACACCTTGGATTAGCTTAACCAGTATTCAGGAAAAAAAAAAAAAGAAAAAAAAAAAGGTATTAAGACCTATAAATCTAACCTGAAGAAGGAATATCCCAGAAACATCTACCTTCTCATTTCCCATTCCTCCCATCTGGCCTAACAAAGGAGCATTGCTTCTGGCAGTAAGATTTGTCTGGCTACTGTTGTAACTGTGACATTCTGCTCTTACAAAGTTACTCACACTGTCATTTCTGCATAGAAAGAACCCTGGGATGTAGAGCTGCTTGACTAAGTGTGCAAGTCTCATAACTACATGTACATGCACTATGAATTTATTTTTTTTTTGCCTGTGTTTAATTTTGTGGCAACATCAGGCAAACACTGACAAACCAAGGAAAACTCTTCCCACAACAAAAGTAACGTCTCACTGCCTTACTGTGGGAATTTTGGGCAAAGCTCACCAATGCTCATGACAGCAGCTGCCGTGCAGCTGATGACAAACAAATGCTTTGTTTTGTTACTGAATGTTTCACTGTTTTAAATCCCACTCCACCCTCCACCTTCCTTACACAAATGGCATGTGAATGGTTTGCCTTTAAAGTTTTCTCTCTGTAAGTGTTTGGTGACTGGCTGTGATCTCTCTTCTGGAGGGTACTGTCATCACGGCTGGCTGGTGTATGCCTCATTTACTCTCCAAGAACTTTTCAATATATCTTAGGAATCCACTTACCATCATGGTGCATAGTTTCTAGGTTTCATTAGCTGCAGTACAAAAGGAGTTTATGCTCCTTTTTTGTTGCTGCTTGGTACTAAAAGAAGCTGTCCAGGAAATGAGCAGTGTAGGGAGCTTCCAGTGATTCTGTTATTAACACGGCTTTGTGGTGTCATGGAAGATGTAATTCAGTGCTGCATCAGATGAAAAATAATTTCAAAGGGAAGTTTCTTTTGCAGACTTCTTTGGCTCTGCTCATGAAAATCACACACTGAATTTCAGCTGCCTCAGAAGAACAGAATTAAATGAACTGGCTTTTACCTTGGCCTTGCACCTAGGTTATCAGAGTAATAATCTTGCTTTACTAGCTTCAATTATAGGGAGCATTTCTCCAGAATGGGGGGTTTTTTATTGCTAAACCGAATGACATACTCCAGAGAATTGTATTTCTATGGCATATTTTAACAACTCTAGATTTATGTCTTCTTTTGTGACATGATTCTCTAAACTCAAAGGTGTTGACAAAGGTAGCTCTGAAATTCAGACTGAGGAGCATTCATGGGAGGCAGAATGCATTTTACATTTGGTATTGCTTTCATATTGCAGACCTGGATATAAACCTAGCTGCTTGCAAAAAAGAATGTGCTCCTTAGAACTGTTCCCTATCCCTGCTCCTAGAACTAGGACATTTTTTTTGTTAGAATCAGTATGGCTACCCCAATGATAATGGAAGCACAATTTGCTGTCATTTTGGTCTGAATAAGGCAGCATCCTTTTCTGATTTTCATGCTCAATGGAGATAAGACTGTGATGTGGAGGACCGAGGAACAAATCTCTTTTTTTTTTTTTATGTAGTGAATTTCAGAATAGAATTCTATTTCATAGAGACTTCCATGCATGGGTAGGCCAGTGCACTCTGTGAAGTGAGGAGTGAAATTCTGGTAGTTCATTGGCACTCGCAGTTGCAGCTGCCATTGTGCTCTTTGCCATTGCCCACACACAACCTTGGACAGGGAGTTGATTCAAGACGAAAAGTAGGGTAAGAGAGAGAGCAGCTGGCAATGTAATAGTGCATAATCTAGCAGCTGCTTCTTCACCCACCACCCTGCTATTCCATAACCACCCTCCATGCCTTTGAAACTTCTTTACTAAAGATTGGTCTGAAACCTTTTAACCTTGGAAAGTCCATTCAAATTTCATGGCTTTTACCCTGTGTAACAAGCCAGGAGGAACCCTTGTGCTCGAGGAAGCTTTGGATCTGAACTCTCACTTTGTGGCTCAGATCTCCTTCCTTTTTTTTTTCTTATTTCATCAGCAAGCAGGGAAGGCACAGAATATAAAAAGCTGTAGCAGATGATTACCCCACATTTTTCTCTGGTACGTGTAGGTGTTTGTGAAGCTCTCTTTGGCATGACTGAAACAGGAAATTTTCTCTATCCTAATCAGACCCAGAAGTAGACATTCCCCTTTAGTCTCCCTTCTAATGCTGAATCTACCACTGTACATCCTGATGGGTATATAACATGATCTTGGGATTTGCAAAAGATGTCATTCCACCATTGCAGCCTAAAGATGTTTCTCCCTTTTTCTAGCACATTAAATTACCAGCCCCACTCCTTCTTTTTAAGCCATCAACTGGAGATTGAGGAGTGAAGCAGCATCTGTAAACTAAAGAGCACAGATTCTGTTGTCACACGTAGTGCACCACCTGCATAGGACTGTACAGACTGATGTAAGATGCTGTATAGCTCGTTCATAGTGAGAACCTACCTGATGGGTGTTAAATAGCAGGACATCACCTGTTTCATTGACTCACCAGCTGTGCATGAGATTGGAGTTCTATTTAGTAAAGTTACCTTACCTGCATCGTGGTGTTATGATATGCACATCAGTAGATAAAGGTCATGCATGGCTGATTAGTTTCTCTGAAGGGCATGTATTGCACAGTATGTAAATGACTGGGAGACCATATTGCATTTTGCACACCAGTTTATTTTAAATGAAGCAGCTTGAAGTTTTTTCACATCAGATTTGCTTAACTGTTTTAATATATGCATAATAAATATATTTCCTTATTAGTCTTGATTTTTAACTCTAGCTTTTTACTTGTCCCACTGGCGAGTCATCCATCACTGGTGCCTGTGCCTAGAAGAGGGTGAGTACCCTGCTCTGTCCAAGTACTTAGGCAGCCAGCACCTTATAGCTCTGTTTGCAAGCTGAGTGTTGTCACAATCCAGATTAATAAGGAAGCATACTGCATGTGACTGAAAAGAGAGAGAATCTCAGAAATCAGGCCATGGCCTTCACATTATGAATATTGCAATTTCACTAGCCAAATCCAGGTCAAAAATGGTCAATAAGAACATAAATCTAAGCACCTGTCCACATCATTCTACATCTATTCTAGCAGCAAGCGTAACATTTTAGATGAATTAATAAAAATTCTGATCTAGGTAGTTGTTCTTCTTGGTTATACTGACGTGGATCAAAGCAGACAAGCTCCTGGATTCATGGTTGTGGCTGAGAGCAGTTTTGACATGCTGTAATTTATGAAGAAAAACAAAACTAATGATAATTAAGCTGCAAACCCACCCCTCTCAATCAGTGAGAAGTCATCAGAGTTGTGTCTTTCCTCATTCTTCCCCCAGGAGAAAGTGGCATGCTTCATATCAAAAGAGCACTTTAAACTTAGCAGGGTGGCTTTATTCACTCACTGTTCTTTTCCAGAAGCCTGTCCCTCCAAAGCGTGCAATATTGTGGAGTTTTTTTCCCCCGTTTCTTTTCCTTTTTTTCCTACCCTTCTCTGTGACTTTTCTGGCACTCCAGTGCATGTGATCCTGTCCCAGCCCTATCCAGTGAGCAAACTGTGGACAGCAAGACATCTCCTATCAAAGCGAACAGGTTTCCTCACTTCACACTGTGATACTATTTTTTCTGGCTACAAAGTTCCCGATGGTTTGGGAGAGAGGAGCTCGCATCCTGCATTCCCTGACTCATCTTCAAAGTCACCTCTGTTGTTCCAAGAGCCTTTTAAGATGTTTCCTCAAAATATTTCTTTTTAAAAAAAGCTTCATACCTAATGATCATGAAGTGATTGAGCACAACAAATACGTACAAATTCCCTGTCATATGAAAGTGCAATCCAGAGAAAGAGGGAAGGCTGGATTTGTGTTTCTCCTTGGAATCACTGAAAGTTTCCCTGCCAGCCATGAAATTTGGCAAATCTAGTTATACCTGGGTGTGGAGGGCTGGTTTTTTTCTCCTGTACATAGAGTATTTAAGCTTACACTAGAAATTTGAATAGTGGAGTAAATAATTGAACTGAGCACTACAGCTTTCATTTTTATGAATGACTGAAATTTTTGTTTGAAAGCAGTGGCTTGAGATGTATTTTCACTGGGAAAACGTTGATCAAATTAATTCACTGCAAAGCCTACATTTGTCATTCACGTGACCCAGGTTCATTCTGAGAAATCACTTACTGTGATTGTAAATAGTTCTGAGCAGAATAATCTGAGGTGATTTATTTTTTCTCCTCTGTCCCCCGAATAATACAATTTTCATCGGGCCCTCAGCAAGTTAGGCACCCAGCTTTCCCCAGAACTCCCCTAAATCCCTTCAGGCTCCTTTGAAAATCCCAGCCTGAAGTTTTTTCCAGGTGGAATACTCCAAACAAGTGGATTCAATGCCTGCACTTCTTACACTGATACACCTGCAGCTCATTTCCTCATAGGAACTGCTCACCACAAATAGCTCAGAGAATGTAATTACAGGTAACTTTTTCTATTATTTTTCTATTAAGGGATTCCTTACTGCAAAAAAAATCTCACTTTTTAAATAACGAATGAACAGAGAGATGTCTAAGCATCAAGAGGGTTTTAATTAGAAATGCTACCTGTAAGTACATCTAAACAGTTGGTAGCAGCCATGGAACACTTCTAATTATAATCATCATTTTGTTTTTCTCTCAGGTAGCTTAGCTCATTAATTACTTAAAAAAAATCAAGTCTAGCATTCAATACTACTGTGCAATATAAAATTCAAATTAGACTGGTATTGCTACCAAAATATTATGAGCTGATTTGTATTAATAGTATTCCATACACACAAATATCAGTAAGTTATCGTCTATAAATAAGTTGGATGCCACCTTATGTTTCCCAAAATGGACCCAAACAAATCAAGTTTGTATCTGTCCTTTCCAGCTAGTTTCCTGAATTCCTGATTTCCATATGTGTCTATCAACTATGTGAATAAACTGTTACTGTGTGTGCATGCCACTGTAAATATGCAGAGTTGGGGTAACCACGCTTCTCCCTGAGCGTGCAACTCTGCTTCTGCACTGATCTGTCTGGTCCTGACAATTTATAGATCCAAGGAGACTAGGATTGTTGGCTGTACACTCAATAGAAAACAGCCTTGACAGACAAATCAGTTGACAGAAAGCAGTCTGGCCTTTGAGAGAGGGCATCGAACAAAATGGAGACATCAAAGTGATGAAAGCAAGTGAAGAGGCTCTGAAAGTTCATTTTCTGCAGGTGGATGCTTTCTCTGATTCCCCCTTATGGTTTACTGGGCGAACACTAGTTCTCCATTGCACACAGTGGAGCTGGAAGAACTGAAAACATGGTCATCTTAAGAAATGGCCAGCTCATCATCAGCTGGGGCAAGGTCCTTGAGCAGGCAGGGGCTTGAAGTTTAACGAGCATCTCAATGTTTCCTTCTCATCAAAGGAGTCCGTTGTAATCAAGTATTATTGCTTTCAGTGAGTGAGAGGAGCAAGTTCCTCTGTGCTCTCACATTAGCCTCTGTGTTTTGCTGTGTATGGGCAGCTTTGCCCTGCCAAAAAGAGAGCTCTGATGTCTCACGTGGCCATATTCATTTTTCTGGTGGCAGCAAGAAAGTCTCTGCTCAGGTATAGCCAGGATGATTGATTCAGTAAATGCAAATAGCTTGATGTTCATTTTTTTTCTGTATTTGATCTGTACAGAGAAAAATACCTGCATGTATGTGGGCTTTCAATTGCACATTCATGAGAAATAGTGCACCAGGGTATCAATAATGCTAAAGTGCTGCTCACTGCAGGAGCACAGTACAGCAATATCAGCCTTGGCTTTTCAAAAATGTGATGGGATGTTTGTCAAAGTCAGTCAATAGCAGAAGCAGCTCCAGGTCAGGAGTGTGACTGGCACTAAATTAAAGCCAGTTTTAGTGGCATAGTGGGGATAAGTGGCATGTTTTGCAATTGTTCCATGAAGCCTTCTATTAAGTATGTATAGTTCTGGGGTTTACCTGTTTGGTAATTCTGATTCCAGACGCAGTCTATGAGGGATACATTTTGTCAGTAAGCTCAGGACATGACAATAATTCTTTTCCTTCCTTGAAATAACATCTTCACGTGGACAGGCTCTCATGGGGATGAACTTGAATTTCAAAATTATCTTGGCTAAAGAAGGTCTGAGTTCAGCTTGCTAAAAATACAGCTCCTACACATTCTCTTTCCATTGCTCCTTTAAGTCTCATTGACATAAATGAAGTCACAATAGAAAACTGTTTTGAATAAGAAGCTAACACAAGCAGGGTTTGAGAAAGAACCAAGCTGCCATAAAGCTGTGCTGAAAAATGGGGCTGCACAAACTCTGTCTGAGTCAGTGTGCCCATGGCAGAGCCTCACAAGCCCTTCACATCTGGCTGCTTTGCAGGGTTTTGATACCTGTTGGGGATATGGGGTGAGGCTTTCCTTTCTTGGTGCTATCACAGAGGACATTGTTGAGGACTTGCTGTGAAGGAGATGTTAAGGAGCCAAACCTTCCTTCTAAGGGTGATGAAGCTCTGTCTCTTCTTTTTGCTGTGCCCTTTTCAGTCCGGTCTTCATGTAAATGTGTTATCTGGATGTCTGTTCAGTGAGCCCATTATCTAAACAGAAAGCATCTTTGCTTTCAAGTTAAATATTTTCAGAAAGCAGTGCTCCTTCTGGCGCTTTACTCAAGTTCACTTGGTTTCATGAAGAAAACTAACTGTGAAAAGTCACTCCAAGTGAGTGCATTGGTATAATTTTTGTGCTAGTTTTTCTTGAAGGAGAAAGGAATGCATCACCCCAGCCTTAGATGTGCAGTCTTTCTTCAGCTTTGCAAATGTTTACCAGCTCATTTGTTCAACAGCAGCTTATTTTCACACTGTAAACAAAGTCCTGGTGTTTAACAGTGTTAATTTGACAGTGTACTGTGTTGGCAACATCCCTCTAATGTGTGGTGGTACTTGTTAAAAGGTGTATTGAGCAGCAAAGCTCTATTAAGCTTAATAAGACTGATGCAGCAGTAACAACGTCCATTGACTCAATGGGTGGATGCAGGTCAGAATCGCTTGACTCAGAGTTCTCTGACTGTTTGCAAACCTCAGTAAATCATATACAGGTGATGTGATTTGAGCACTCCAGTGTCTAAAGGGAGCACTTGGCTCTTTGGAATTCATTCTGATCTATAAGCAGTGGAACAACTGGAAAAAATCTGTTCTCGTAAGTACAAAAATCGAAGTACCAATTTGTTTAGGTTTACCTGAACAAATGCCTCGGAGATGCCTGTATTGTAATTTTAGCTTATTGCTCTGCAATTTAAGTCTTAAACTAAGTCACTGTGGTAGCAGAAACCTCTCACTGAACCCACGGTTTACTTATTACTGTCAGATTCAGCTGGCATGTATGTTTCTTGGAAATCCGGATGAATTTATGTGGGAGATGGAGTGCTTGCTCTTGAATAAACCGGGATAAGAATTACGACTAGGGCTGAAATGTAAAGAGAAATGAGGACTTAGGCTTGGAGCATAAATGTTTGGAGCTATTTTCTGTTTTCAAGTGCTTGAAATAAGTATCATATTACAGAAGGAAAATTATTATTGTAAACTTCCTCCAATTCAGTATTTGCAATACATATGTCATGGAGGAGATAAACTATATTTCATTTTATTTTATGGTTCTGGTTGTGTGTTGCTATCTTCTGGGGGTGGGGAGATGGACAGAGGGTTGTTTCTCAAGTCCTTGGATCTTTAAAAAATACCAGAATCTGTTACAGGGCTGTATAATATGCACACATTTTTCTCTGTGTGATCCAGAAATGATTGTGTTGTGAAATGCTGAAAGCTTAGGAGCTTCAGCATAACTGGAGGTAGTTTAAGAAGTGTGAAGAAGTACTGAAGGATGTTGTGTCTTAAAGGATTTTCTGTTGGATTTTATTTGCAACAATGGTGTTGATAAATTCTGTCATTCGCTTGCAAATTATACACCTAGTAAACAGCTGGATTGCACCTGAAGAAGTGAAACGTTGCTCTCTCTCTCCTCGTCTACTCGGGACCATGCACCACATACAGCAGTGGTGTAAAACAGCTGCTCAAGTTGGCATCTGCTGACAGCAGAAGCAGCTCCTGTGCACTAGTGCCTGGTGTGCTTGCACGTCGCTGCCTTCTGCTGGAAGGCATCAGAGCATCCCAGCTGGCTCAGAGCTGCAGCCAAAAGCCAAGGGGTCTTTTTCAAGTGTTTAGATGCCTCTGATTTAGCAATTAGAAGAATAGGGATCTCTCTCTGGTTTTTCTGCCAACACAAAGTTCAGCAGTTTGAAGTTCACCAAGAGCTGAAATATCTTTCCATGTTAATAAGAGTTTAGTGGTAAGTGCCAGTGCATTGAGGGGTTTTCCTCAAAAATGTCGTTGTTGACAACTCCAAAGTCTGAAAGGCTGGGGGGTTTTATTATAAATATTAATTTGGTGATATGCCAGTGGGACTTAGCACAGCCCCAGCATATGTCATTCTTCATGGGTTTGACGTTCAGGAAGGATGTTTGCTGTCAGAAGACATTTATACAGCACAGGCTGTGTCCTGGTAATGGCCAACTCACTTTAACTTTAATTGTATATGAGTTTTGCTTGACAAAAACTGCCGGATTGAATTGACTTTGAATTGTCATTTCCCCTGGATTGCTCAAACCCTCCCACCCCACCCTGGAAATACACTTCAATGATTAAAATGACAACCCAGACACAGCTGTTAATAAAATGTTAATGAAATCAGATTACATCAGACCCATTAGAGTTTAAACATTAATATTCCTCTATTGAAACTCTGGTACAAAGCTGTGCATTCCAGATGTCTTCCAGGGAGGGGCTGTGGTAGAGCTGAAACCTACACACTGGTGGAAAGCAACCTAGGAAAGGATGTGTAAGATCTGTTAATGTTTATCTGTACTTTGCTCTGCACAGATGTCTTGGTGCTGGAAACGCAAATATCGTGGCATATTCTGAAACAGAAAGTTGAATCATTGTATTAATGTGTTGATTATGTAAGTTTTGCAACACAAGCTTATCTAATAGGACATTATCAAAGATAATGGGAGTTTAGCCATGAGTGACAAGACATCTGAATTGTGAGCACTGCTCACGGGACACGTAATGTCTCAGCATCCTCCTGCTCACTCATTTCTACAGTGGCTCTCTCCTGTTCCTGGGCTGCTAACAGGGACATTTGCATAAAGCTGTTTTTCTGTTACTGTGTTGACATTTCCCTTTCCTGGCTTTAAAACTGAGCTGAAACTGTGACTATCATTTCTGGCCTGCCTGAAGGGACACATTACTGCCCATATTCACCTGTGGACATCACTTGGCATTTTAGGCACATGTCAGCAGAGCCAGAGCTGCCCACTGAGTATCTCTGTGGGGCTGGGTGGGATGGGCAGGTTGTTCCCCATCTGTCTCATTGTACCAGTGTGCCTGGATGGTGAGGCCTGGGGGAGGAGAGGACTGATCAAGGTTTCCTCCTGGTGGGGAACATTGCCTCTCCCTTCTCTCCAGGGGGAAGGACACATGGAATAATGCTAGTGATATATTTCTGGATTATCTTTCTTTGGGGATTTTTGTGGGATGGTTTTAGACCCTTAGAGACTGCTAGTACTGAATCACAGTCTTCTGGAATTTGTATTTCAACTTAAAATGCACGAATCTCTCACTGGAGTATCAGTTACTAACCTTTAGTTATTTCTATGCTGGTAACCTGTCCACTCTTTGTCACTACTTTTCCATAAGGCACATATCCATTGCAGTCACCCTGACTGTATAGGACAAGCAATGTGTCCACTTTATCATTTTTATTGCTCTCTTCAGTAGTCTCTCTAGTTTATCAATGTACCTTCTATAGAGGAGAGCCCTAAAATATATATACTACATCAACCTTGAGCTGAGTTTGTGTAACTGGGAATTAATCACCTCCATGGCCCAATCCACCCACCTATTCAGAAGGTGCTGAATACCTTCTATGTGCTAATGCTCCCAATTTCCACCAAGTTACTCCGAGTCAAAAGTTCTCAACTCACAAATTTGAGTTTCCTGTGTCTAGAATTAAAATGGCTTACAATCTACATAGAGGGATTCTGCTGCTCATTCATTTTCATTCTTAGTGTCCTCCTATTACAATACTTCCCTCTGATTTTTTCCTCTGATTGACATTATTTTTATCTTTGTGCAATTTTCTTTTTTTTTTTTTTACCATATTCCTGGGAAAAAAAAAAAACAAACCTGCCTAAAATAGAAATAATCCTTGATTTCTGCCCATCATTTAGAATGTATTTCCAGTAAGCTTACTATCTGTTCTCTTTTGCAAGTGTGGCAATTTCCATAGCCTACCCAATTATTCTCTGTAGATAAAACCTAATTTAACTGGGACAATAGTGAATAAATAAGATACTGCACCATGAATATGGTTATTGCTTTCATCAGCTGTGTTATCTAACAAAGCAGAAAGAAACATCTCAGACAACTGTACGTATTAGGACTCAGAAGGATAAGCAGAGTGTGATTCACTAGCACCAGATGACAAAGGATCGCCTAGTGAAGAGCCAAAAGCCTTAACCTCCTTCTGCCAGAGATCAGCAAAAAAATAGCCCTTTGCTGTTTGTGACCAGAGCAAGCGTTTGTTTGCTCCCTGCTTTACAGGTGGTGATTGTTGCAGTGCTTTTATGGGCTATTTTACAAGAGAGATGTCCTCTGCTTCCAAACTGAGAGCAGCACTTCAACATGGATCTAACTTTTCTAAAGAAAGAAGAGGCTTATAATCCTGTCCTGTAGATCCAGATAAAAAATATCTACACACAATCATATGCTTAGTAGAAAACACTCCTTCTTGTGTGTGAGATGTGCACATATTAAGCAGATGCACAGTGAGGCTGAATGACAGAAGCTCCAGCTTTCATGCTCAGGGAATGCACAACTGGAAACCAAAATTCTGCACATATCGTATCATTTCCACAACTTGCATTTCCCTCCCAAAAAACTAGTTGCAGTGACTCAGAGAGGAGGAGGAAAAAAGGCATGGCATTAGGGAAACAAAAGAGCTTTCACAAAAAGCTTAAAGCTGATGTTACAGCATCACATCAATACATGATTTCATCTGAGGTGCCACAGTCACATCTAATATCACAACAGCAGTGATGAGTGGAGATCTTTGCAGCTGACACTGATTGTCAAGTGACTGGCTGCCTGGTAGAGCTGGGGCTAAAAGAACTGATTATTTCTAGGAAGGTTATGGCTTTATTTCTTTAATCCTGTCTCATTTTTAGATTGTAGAATGAATAATAGTTTAGGTTCTAATCCAATGATGAGGATACTCCTTTTAGGTTGGACACTTATCAGGCCATTCCACTTAGTGTCACTAGGTAAGATGATTGGGAAGCAAAGTAATTTGACATGAATTTTCTCTGATTCTTTGACAATACATGTTGTACTCTCTGCTTAAATACAGTTCTGAACCATAACTTTAACTGGGAGACGTGGGAATATTATCAGGGAATGATTCATAGCGTTGGATATTGCAAACCATCTTCTCTGTTACACTGTTTTGTTTGGGTTTTTTTTTTTCATTTGTCGCATTAATGTGAGTTGTGAGCAGAGTTCCAGAGGCAATGTATTGCATACAGGAGTTGTTATAGAACATTAAGTCCATCTCATAATTAAATGCTCTATCTATTTTCTTGTAAACAATAAGACCATAAAAGAGGTAATAGAAAAAAATGATGTCCCGAGTGTAATGGTTTATACAAAATATGGCCCCAAAATCACAGCATTACAGCGTGCTGCAAGTGCCAAGTCCTTTGGCTTTGTCCTTAACCCAGCAGAGTGAAGTTAGTATCATCCATGGGCGTTTGAACACAACAGATCGTTTCTTCATGGGGTTTGAGCATTGCATGGCAAGGATTCCCCAGCTACCCAAAGAAAGAAGACATTTCTCTGGATACAAAAGTACTTTAAAAAGGGAGTTTTGTAATCAATTTAAAAGCCAGACCTGAATTAGTATTAGATTTTCCTTATGTTTAATTAAGTCTAATTAAACAATGCAGACATCTTCCTGTCACCTGTGGTGTGATTATGTTAAATATTTAATGCTTGTGAAGGATTAGGCTGCACATCTAATCTATATCTAGCAATCTGTTCTCTCTCTGGAGTATTTTTTATTTAGTTCTGCTTTTGTATAATGAGTTGCATTTCAAAGGAAATTGTTAAATACTTTGGTGGGAAGGGGGACATGTCATGCTGTACTGTTTGGAGAGGAGAACACTGCTAACTAGGCGTGCAAGGTGTAGGCTGCAGTGCAGTGCCAAGATGGTGCAGCAACCATGGCAGCCTCGGCCTTCCTGCCAGGAGAAGGAAGCACAATCAAAGTTGTTTGTTTAGGAGCTTCAGCACACCCCTCTTCCACAGCACAGCCAAATGATTAAGGACTTTGAAAATCAGAACACAGGGTTCACATTGAAAATATCCCTTGCAGCATGCACACATTTCAAGGTTGCACATTTCTTAGACTTGTTTTCCCAAGGGGCTGTCAACTGTGTAATAGAAAAATGTATTTGTACATCTCTCCCCTTCTGAGCCCCCTCCTCCTTCCTAATCTTTGCACTGCCTCTGAAACACAAGAATGCATTTGTATGTATCTAGTCACCTCTTGGGATGAACCCCTCGAAAGGAGAGGCCAAGGATTTGTTTCTGGGGAGCAATTGCTTTAAAATATGGGTGTTTGCATCTGGTCCTAATAATCATCTTCTACAACAAAACCAGTGAAAAAAACCCAGTTCAGCTATTCATCAAAAATGGGTTAAATATATTCTTATTCATGCTATAAAGAACACATAAAAATACTTTTCTGGCAGTTTATTTGCATTACCCATTATTTGCATCTAAGGACAAAAGACAAATTCACATAATTATTTTTCAATTGGTTGGGTCTGTGTCTGTGTAATCATTTTTTCACAGTATATGAAGCCCTTTCTCAATAGACCATAACAGTAATAGCTATTTCTTATTTACAACTCGAGAAGAAAATGCAGCAACCAGATTTTATTATGCAGAGTGAACTTTTCAAAATTAAATTAGCAGAGCTAACGTGGTGGCCCATAGTAAACTAATTAGTTGTTAGACTGTTGGCAGAGATAGTATCAACTCTTTCAGACTTCCTAACAAACATCCTTAGAAATTACAAGCAAAGGTTTTCTATTACATTTTGGTTAAGCATGAAAATGTGCATCCTCTTTAGTCAAAATGAGAAAGTAACATCCTAAGAAGCAGCTAAGAGTCAAGAAGATAGCCCCCCAAACATCCAATCACAAGTAAAGCCCAGTCAGATGGAGATTTTCATGACTGCAGTTTAAGTAGCTTGAACATTGGTAGCTTTATGATCTCTAGCTAAACCCACCTGCTTTGATCTGCAAAAACAATCCAGCGTTCAAGGGGGGTTCATGAAACAGAGCCCAGTAGGGTAACCCCAGTCAAACAGCACTCAAATGATCACACCCACTGATTGGCACTGGAGGGGGGGGCTTTGTCTCAAATAATATCTTCCTGGCACCTGTTGGGAGGCTGGATCATGTATATTCAACAGCCTAACTGGCTTTTCAGAAGTAACTTTGCACTTATGTAAAATTAATAGGGTATTCATAATGAAATCCATACAGCATCTTATTAAAAGTGCTCTGTCATTGAAAGTAGAAGGTGGAGGCTTTTTAAACTGGGGTTTTGTTGCCCTCTAGTGAATGAGGTCAGCATTATGCATGTGAAATTATTTTGATCACTGCATAATTAATGTGTTCTGAATTGGTACAAAAGTGCAGCCAAATTGCATCCTGTTCCTACTTGAATTACTTAACCTACAGATACTGTTTCTTACAATGTGTTTCTTCCTTGCCTGAGCCTTTTTTTTTTTTTTTCTTCCCTTACAATGAGAATGCAAGATTGTGTGGGTATCATGATAAGGCAAGGTAGCCAGAGACAAGGAATAAATCAACTAAATGGATCTGCAGCACAGCAGCTTTAATACATTGGTATATACTTAATATGTCTCCTGAAAAGAATGTCTAATTATACTGTCATGGCACAAAATGCATTTTCAATAGTGATAAATTATGCCATCATTTACTTTCTGAGAACATGCTGAGATTTATGAAAGATTACTGCAAAATTATCATGCCGGGATAAAATAAGCCAAATGCAGTTATCACTGGCATCAGAAAAGAAAAAAAAGGGGGGAAAAAACCCCTTTTGATAGTGAAATGCTAGTAGAAATGATAAAATGTTATGCACTATGAAAATGTGCTACTATGGAATGAAAATCAGCTTTACATTGTGCTCTTATTCTGACTTTGTTACCTAACAGAGTAAATCTGGGGGGCTTAGATGAGGAGATTGTCCAGTCCTGGCTGTAGCTGGAAGCCATGGGGCTTAATTCTTCAATGCCTAGAACTTGACAGTTTTGCTTATCTGGTGTAAAATCATTGTGAAGAAGTATCAAGCCCCAGAAAATATAAACTTATTCTTGGTGGCCTTTACTCAAAACAGCCACCAACTCACCATGACCTGATCAAGGGCGGACATGTAGAGGCTGCTGCTCCTGGGCACACATTTTTGCACGTGACTTGAAATCCATATTCTGAAAGTTTTCCATTTTAAAAAATCTTTATTCCTCACTTTTAAAATCTGTAGAATTTATGTCATTTTGTGGCAACCTATCCTGCCATTGCCACAGCCTGCCTTCCATATTCCAGACAGTGTCTGTGGTCCTCCACCTGCAGGCTCAGGAATGGGTCATCAGGAACCTCACCCACTCCATCAGCTCCTTCCCTTTCAGAAAGAGCAGCAGCCCTCCCCTGCAGTCTGTAGTCTCTTGTGCTTTTTTTTGCATCACATGCAATCCAAAAATATGGAAATTGTTTTCTTTCCTCCACACATCCTTCTACCAAATCTTCTGAGCTGATGCTTCCCTCTCTTGAAGGTATCTATTATACATTCAGAACCTTTTATTTGGTTTTTAATGGGCTTTTTCTTCTGTTTATTCTAATGGGATTGGGGACAAGATTAGTATTTTCCTGGAAAAGGCATTGCTGTCCTCTGTATGTTTAAAGAATAGAGTTGAAACAAAGGCTATTAAGGATAAAGGTAGCCCAAAATGGTGTGGGACTGGGTAACCCAGTGAGGTCAATTAGGGGTTCAGATGAGGTTTGGGGAATGACAACCAAGCCCTTTATTGACCACTCGGAGAGAAAAAAATGCAACTTAGAAGCAAGGAGATAAATAAAATGTTATAGTGTTCACTGCACTCCATGAAAAAACAGAGAGCAGGTAAAGATCAATATTCTCCAAATAGAAAGGACAAAGTTAAGGGGAAAAGTATTGCTTTCCAAGGCACTGAGGTGTATACAAAACAGGGGCACAAATTCTGAATTTTCCACACAGCCCAGGTTTTGCTGCCAGCCTGATGACAGCAGGGTGGGCTTGGCAAGTTACTCCCAGTTTCCTGTGCAAAGCCATCGTGATCTGACCTGTAAACATTTATGTGAATTTTACTGGAACACAGAATTCAGGGTTCTGTAGCAGTAGCTATAAAAATGTCCAATCTGATTTTTTGAGAGCACATGAAGGGTTCCTATTTTCAATATAGGGTTTTTATTTTTGTTTGTTTGATTGTTATTTTTAAATTACTGAGTGCTTAGACTACCCCTGACAGACTGGATTGGGGTAGTCAGGAGAAATGGGACACTGGATCAAAATTATTTGGAATACAGGCAAATACAGTTATTGCCACACAGCACTGCCCTGTCGGTCTGACTGAATTCAAAAGGCCTCCCAAATAAAACAAGGCATCACTGAGTATAATGCTAATAGCTGTCATGAGTAAGTAATCCATTTACTATAAAAAAACACCCAAAATTTTCTTGAACAAATAAAATACAAATATAACTCTTAAGTGTATGAGATGCCTGTTAAATGTTCCAAAGCTAAGGCAAACAGAAGGCAACCTGTCTTTCAGTAAAGAGTTGCCTTCATTCTCTGCTTCTGTATAAGAGATTTCCAGCAAATCCTCTGTGGTCCCATTTTAATTTTCCACCTATTGGCTGTTTTTATTTGCTCAGCTATTCCCTGTAACAGCATTTTCAGTACCCTCACATGACAATAGCAGTTACAGTAATGTATGGTCTACAGTTCATAGCCAATAATGTCACTACCTCTGTTTGTTCTGCAGCATATGTGATCTAAACCAGAAATGTGAAATCAAACTGTATATATTATTGACTGAGATGGTAGAAGATGAGAACAGATTCTGGTCTTCACTGTGCTAATGTGGTGACAGTATTGACTTTGGTGCAATTGGATGACATTTTGTTAAGCATAACTGAGTTTAGTTCAAGCACATTTTATCGGCTCTGCTTGATGTATGCAGCATATTCTCATAACCTGTAGCACCTAGCACTGAAATGCCTTTCAACATTTTCGCTCTATTTTTGCCACTACAAGACATTTTCTTAGGAACAAGTGTGATTGGCAGTTGTTTGCATTAGTTTAAGTTAGCAAACAAAAATCAATCTCTTGTTCCCTGCAAACTCTTAATTTTTTATCAAGTTCTCTCTAGTCATTAGCAAGTACTCTTGGCCATAATGAAATTAACAGCTGTGGTATATTTTATAAAGTCATTTACATTCATCTTCCTCCTGCTTTACCCTTGATCCCTAACATTTTTTTCTCACACAGTGAAATTTTTGTAAATAGTGCTGCCTGAGTCTACATACTCTCTGGAAAACCCTATAAAGAGAGAGGATGCCATTGGAAAGCTGTAGTTGCTGTTTGTGAAAGGCAACATTATGCTTATGCTTAAACTAAAAAAAAAAAATTATTGCAAATATTACAGTGAAGGTTGAAAGTGTTTCCTAAATATGTGGCAGCTACTTGAGGAGATTGTTGTTGTCAACAAAATGGTAGGAAGAAGACATCCACAGTAATTCTTTGCTTTTTTTTCTCTATTCATTAAATACAGAGGTGATAATTGCTTTGTTTTGTTCCCAGCTGGCACCAGATAAGTTTTCTTTTCATTAGACATGTAGACCACTGACATACTTGCTCAGCTTCTCCAGTTTCACCAGATGTAATCTCAGCTAATTTCTGTAGCTCTAAAATGAAGGCTACATTTAGTCCCAATAAGCATATTAATTATATTTGTATATTGAAACCCATTAATAAAACGTTCTTCTGATGGATAGAGGTATTTTAAGAGTTGGGTATTTCCCCCCTCTATTCATCAAGGAAACAAATTTCAAGAGTCCAAGATCCACAGGGACAGGAGATGTGATCTGATCCGCCAGGAACCTGTCATGAGGTGAGAGCAAATCTAATACTATACAATTAGGTGAGATCTTTACACTGTGGAGTTTTTTTAACATTTCTGGAAAATCCTAGCTTTAAAAAATAAAGCAATGAGTGCTTCCACACTCACTAGGCTTCACTTTCAGTTTACTAGAAAATGAATTTTCATTTTCTTCGTATTTATTGAATCATAATTATTAAATTAAATGCAATCTCTGAAGAACAAATATTAGCTGTAGCACAAAATGACCTACAGAGGTCAAAGTCTGCAAGAAAGAACAGAACACAGTTGTGCTAATAAGATCTGGCTTCACTTACAACACATCTGCAACATGAATCACTAGATAAACTGCTTGTTTCTATTACTGAATGGACTTAGGACATTACCAACCAAAGTGAGGTGATTTATGCATGTGTGTTGGCTTGCAAATGGCTTTCAATACAATGAGTAATTAAGGAACTCCTATCTCACCGTGTTGTTTCCAACACCCACATAGCAATTATTTTCAACCCTAGCTCCAAAATGTCATCTCATCATTAGTGAACTTTTGTATCCCGTTTGCTGTAAAGCTTTCATGGTTTACTGCATGAAGCCTGGGTGACCTACAAATTATTCTCCATCTTTGGCTGGTGGGAATAATGAACGAAGAACTTGGGGTTGCTTAATCCATTCAGGCATTATGGTTCTGATTAATGTTGTGTATTCTCATCATGCATCTAGGAAGCCTGTTGAAATGTCATTGTGGAGCGGGAGGAGAAGCAGATCTAATCTGATGTTTCAGAGTAAAATTTAGTTTTGAATTGTTGCTTAGAAAGCTGCATGCAAAAATTGTAAAAGTTGATGTGAAATGGTATTTAAGCAGATGGAGATTCAAGATTAACTACACAGAGTAGAAAAGTGGAGTGCAGCCTTTGATTTCAACTATAGTTACAGATTTGAGAGGGAGAACAGATTTTGTGCTTTCCTCGGTTAGTGGGATCGCTCTGGCATGAGCCAGTGCAACTTGGAGGCAAAATTTTGCCTAACAATGAATTATTTTGACTGAAACCAGACAGTATTCAGATTTTCACACACACATGTCCCCTGAGAAAACTTCCTAAGGGGCTATGGGAAAGATTGACATTGATCAAAATTAGTAACATTCGAGGACTTCATTTCTTTTTAATAATATCTGCAAATTTGAGAGGAAAAAATAATTACCTTTTCCGCTGTAATATTCACACATCTTCTCAGTCAAGAGGCTCCGGTCTCTGGTTAGGTTCTTTCAAATCTGTAGTAGTATGAATACAGAAAATGGATGTTTACTGTCATCTCTTAAAATCTCCAGTGCTTGCTTCATTAAACTCCATGCAAAATCCAAAGTGCTGGCTTGTGTATAGGTCCATCCCTCTCTGCAATATTTTCCAGTCCTCTTTTCTATTTGTTTTTCCTTCTAATTAGTGATTCTGAAAATATTTTGTACCTTGTGCACATTTTTTCTTATTAAAATATAGAAGTAAATACTGCTCTTTGCTGTTTTGGAGTAAAGCCAGAATTTACTTAATGCTGTCACGGAGCTTCCTTCATTTTTGTAGTGCTATATATCAGTGCTCTGAGCCAGAGTACTGGCATAAGATGAAATTTAGATACTAGACAACAAAAATATTTCAGTGAAATGTTTTTCCACTTTTTTTTTTTTCTCATTAATCAAAATAACAAGTTTCACAGAAATGCCAGTTCTGATCATTCTCTTTGTGAAAAACTGAGAATGGATGATCTTGTTACAAAATGTAAATCTTGGAACCCCAGTGACACACTTCAACGACCCACGAATCAGATTCTCTTTCCCAATAAACTTCTTTACTGGTTTAGTTTTGTTTAATAACAAAAACCTAAAGCTTGTCAAAATCTCAGAATGACACATACAGCAGAAAAACATATTGCTGCCCACCTGTATTAATTCCTAGAATAGTCTTCAGCTACAAGGAGGAAAGAAACGAAGTATTAGGAACAAAACTGTTTCAATGACAAGATGCATCTGAACTTCTTATTTTCTGACAAATAAGAATAATATCTTTATTTTTCCATTTGCTGCTTTCCAGTTTTCTGACAGTTATACTTTTCTGTGGCTATGTGATTGCACACACATGCTGGGTAGATTTTTTTGTATGGTGCCAATTAAAAATATACAGGTATCAAAGTCGATGTTTTTATCTGGCTGTGCCTTGATACATATTTATAATAAGAAGGTGTGCATTTTTGGGAGCACTTTTTTCCCCCTCAGAGAAGTAGTTAGTTGGTGTGTGTCTTACTTGACAGATAAGGGTGGCATTCACTCGAATATGATCATCAAAACCAACATACTTTGACAGAGCAGGCTTCATAAATAATGTGCATCAGTTTTTACTCTGTCAGTGTAAATGCATATCCTCCAGTACTGGTTTCCACTTGTTTCATCCAGAATGTCTAAGCATAATGAATAAATCATAATCCTGTATACATGTATGTATGCATATGTATGTGTGTATATTTATACATAATTCATGCTATAAATACGGATTTTGGTCTGGCACAGAGATCCTCTACAAAAGTGGAGGTGTGTTATAGAGACACTGACTGGCCTTTACTTAACCTAAATGATTAGTCAGGATTCAGATGCTGTAGATTATTCATTTAGCCAGAAAAACAGATGAATGCAGATTATGTTGATGCAGTCTTTTTTTTATTTTTTTAATTTCTTTTTTTTCTCACAAAGAACATGCAGCATTCATGATCACCACTGGAAAGTTCTTTTGGTTATGACTCCTGGTAATTTCCAATCATTAATTGGCCCCCAATTGCTCATTAAGTTTTTCTTAGCCTGACATTTCTTCCAAGCTGTATGTGATGCTTCCTTCTGCCTTCTCCCTTTGGTTCTCATCACGTAAACCTTCATAAACAAGAGTCATTGCCTCTTTTTCCATGTGTCTTTGTTTAAAAGAGTGGCACTGGTCAGTCTTGATTTTGTTTCCAGTATGTGGCATATGACTGGGACATAAGTTATTGACATATTCCCTTTTATTTATAAAATACAAAAGAACGTAAACAAGAGTTGTCACTTGCTTAGTGCTCCATATTTTGGGATATTTAACCTGCTTGTGCTGTAGTAAAACTGGTAACTCCAGCATGTGATTTACCCTCTCTAGTTACCACATCCTCATTTGGCCTTCAGCCTTCTCTCTCTGTTCTGTCTTTCTTCTCTACACAGGGTAAGATACCCTCTTTGTTTTATAAATCACCGTGCAAATATTAATTAGCAAACTGTAATTTACGCAGTGTACCAACACTTCTGTAATGAAGCACCTAAAAAAAATACTGCATAGAAAATATCCTATGGGATTGTGGGCTTCAGAGTCCAGTCTTCTTTGTCATTCAGAGAAAAAGAAGATAATTTAGATCTTACCGATGTATAATTAGTACCCAAGAATTAATATCTTCATTGGACAAGAAGAAAGGAAGAGAAAAGGGTCCTCAGGAGAAAGGTCTCTGACTAGATCTGTTGGCATCAGCACGAGATGCTATTGGATTTTAGTAGATATGATACACTAATAGAGACACTTGTCCCACAGTACAGTAAATGCCTGTGTGCTGGAGCTCCCAATCCACTAATTACTCTATTTAACACAAAGACATTTGTGAACTAGTATTTGAAGAGAAAAGCCAGGCTGCGTAATCTTTATGCTGTGGGATTCTGCTAGTGCTGAGACCTGAACCAGCTGCCTTCCACAGAATAAATGACAAATCACTTTTCTACTTTGTTCTTTCTTACATTTTTTAATAGAATCACAGAATTTGAAATGCAGGATGTGGTCTGTTAACATTTTCAATCTACCTTGTTCTGTCCAAAATATGGATCAATTCATGACCTTGGGAAAGTGCCAAGTCTACACGAATTTAGTGTATTCTAGGACATTTTTGCCTTTCAAATTAAACCTGCTTATTGCTAGGTACTGTGTGTTCCTGATAACTAAGAGCTAGTATGGCAGATTTTTTGTTTAAATGCACACAAATACATTAAGGGAAGGTAGAGGAAATGCTTTCATCAAAGGTGGGGTTTATATTTCTGCTCAGGCACCAAAGAAGGACTTGAATTTTCATGAGGGTTGAATACCTGCTATGGTTTTGACAATTGGCCAGACCAGTTGCATACCATACTGCATACCCTGCAGTCACAACATGTACACTTCTTACCTTCTAAGTGCACCACCACTGAGTCATGTACCAAGACCTCCAAACTGTCCCAAGTCCCTGCTTTAGCCAGATTCTATTACTTTAAATTAATGTGACATAGTGTACACCTGATTTAGGATTAGGCTGTCCAGTAATGGTTTCCAAAAGAAGGTGTGAAAAGTTATGCAGACAGACATAAAGACTCTTTCAAATGATTCCTATTCTCACCTTTTCCTAAAGACAGTTTGCGTTGTTATTAGCTGACTACTAATGTCACTGTCTGGCCACCTTTGGTGATACTTGCCATTAGTCAGGGCTGTTAAGCCCAGCTCTGTGTTTGTATCTTTGCTGACCCTGGCTGGCTATAGGCATCCCTGTTACATAGTGCCACTGAAAGCTGCATAAATCATTCTGTGGGGCAGTGAGCTGTGAGAGCTGCCTGCTCTGAAATCCAGTGCTCCATGTGCCTTTCAAAGGGCACGTGCAAGTTAAAGCAGGGCAAGCAGAAATAATCTGCACCAGGAATAGCTTTGAGCTTCAGTGGTGTGCTGCTCTGTGAAGAAGAGGATCTACTGCTGGATCCAGAGTTTGATATGGTCAGTTGGTGTTTTCCTCTGTAACTGTGACCTTTAGATCACATCTCCAGAGATCTTCCTGCTTCAGGCAGTTGCCATTAACACAGGACTGGACAGAAGCCATTCTCAAATCCACCCTCAGTCCAAAGTGATTTCATTACCACTAGATCTAGCCTCTCATCTGAGTCAGGAATATGATTAATTCAAATTGTGCAACTGATTAGCAAGCTGTATGTTTCAATGAAAAATATTAGATTGAAAATAGAAAAGGGCTTAATTTGCAATTTGAACATCTGAGTGTGAAGCAGCTCAGCAGGGAGAATGTTCCACCTAGTGTGGGCTGCTGATGGTGGGTGAAGATTGGAGCAATCATTGCAGGACCTAGCAGAGGCTTTGTTCACTCTTTGGACTGGAGATGGAGGCTTTTGCAGGCGTTGAAGAAACATTGGCATTTCCCAGTCAGCTCTGGGCAGACAGTGGTCTGGTCAGAAAGAGCAAAACTAATTCCTAATTGGATGTAGCATGAGAGGAGGAGAAACGAGAGGAGGAGATCCATGCTGTAGTATTGAGATCCATACTGTAGTATTTCTCAGTCTGTGTCCAAGAAATTCCAAACGTGTGGAATTGAGAGTTCACTGCTAGCGTTTCAGAGATGGGATTGGGTTTAGGCCTGTTTTTTCTGTTTCCTTGTTTTTTTGCTTTTGAGGGAGGAAAAGTTGATTTAAGTTATGGTCAGAAACTTGGCAAGTTTAGAATTGTTTGACAAATCCAATATATGGCTTGCAAAGTTTGTGAAACCTAAAACTGCAAGAGGTTGGAACATCTATGGTAACAAGTAAGTAGTAAATCTTGACAGGCTGAGTGACTAAGGTGTTAAATAAAGTCACAACAAAACCTGTCACAGGTTTTCTGATAAGCTTTGGAAGAACACCTGACAAGTCACATTAATGGCAGCAGTTATTGTTTGATTACATTAGAACCTTGAATGTAAATGGGCCGGTATTTTGTCTTGCTGTCTTCATAACAGACACTGTTCTGGTCACCATATCCTAGTTTGTGGAAGTTGGTGAGCAATTTTATTTTCATATTAATTTATGATGTCCCTTTTCAATGGGGAGGTGATTTTGTTTTGACAAAGTGCAGTAATACTCAAGAGCTCCTAATATTTAATGTATAGGGAAGGTCATGAATTCATATCCACGCTGGGGCAAGTATCACAGTATATGTGCTGGAGATGGATGGCACTTGTTTTATGCTGCACTACTAAGGAAGACAGTAAATCAGAAGATGTTGCTTCTCACCTTGCTCAAGTTGTAAAATGGATGTAACATTTCTTTTTATTGAAAGATCCAATTAGGGGTGGGGAAGGTCAGGTCATACAGAGCTGGGCTTCCCAAAAGCTAGAATTACCTGTCTAGGGTAACTGAGACATCTTTTGAGACATGGAAAACCCAAGTTCTTTTGCAGTGAAAATCCATAAATCCATCACTGTCCATCACTGCCTCTTTGCATTGTCACAATAAAGTTTTCTCTTGACAGTTGATTAAAAAAGAGTTTGCATTGCTGCTTCTGTTAATATACAGGCTTTGTGCTGCTCCAGCTCAGCCCCAGTGCAGAACTGGTCAGGCTCTCCACGGGAACTCCCATGGTACTGCACTCAGGGAACACTTCAGGGTTTGAGGGGTGATTTGTTTGGGGTTTTTTTCCTTCCTGTGCTTCTCTTCATTATCTCATCTTGCTGCAGGATTGGATAGGCAAATCTTAGGCAGCATCTACTTTTAGGAGGCTGCCCAGCACATTTCAGTCATCTGGAGGGAGTATTTGAGCACGATGTGGCTTGGCCTCTCCTCCCAGCCCAGGAAAGAGCAGCCTTTGCCCTTGGTTGTTTCGGAATGAAGCGGCTTTGCTCTCGGGGAGCTCGGCACGAGCTGGTAAATAGCAAAGCTGTATTTATTATATTTGGCAAAACTGGAGTGGGCTTAAGTGTAAAGGCCAATTAAGTGTACAGAGGAGAGAGGAACAAAACGTTAGGGATAAACAAGCTCGTGGTAGCTGGAGAAACTGTCACTTGAAAAGGAAGTGATGGACAGGTTTTTATTAGGAGATGGGTTCTTGGATGGCGTTGACTCCTCAGCCACAGTCTTTGGTTTTCACTTTTGTTGCTCAATTTGTGTTTGACGAATAAACAGATCAGACAGTGACCTTAAACAGTTTTTTAAAGAAACACAACACTTTTATAGCCTTTCCTTCTTTCTTTTTTTACCGACTTCTTCCTTCATTTAAGGTTCTTTCTGTCTTTGCCATCTTCTTCTCTCTTCAGCACTTGCCAGTTTTTTCCCCACTTATCTTTGGATATTTAATATTTAAAAAGCAACTAGAAGATTTAGGGGAGTTTGGTCCTGTTAGGTTACCATTTCTATATACTGGTTATCAGAGTATTCACTCTTTGCACCTTGCTTTCACTACCTGTAAAAGTGGGATGCAGATGTTTGACACATGATTATATATAAACCACAGAATCTGCTGGGAAACATGTTTTTATTTCATTGACCATTCAACTTGACTAATCTGCCCTGTAGCTGCAGACTGTTTAGGAAGAATTTTAACATTACTTGCTTTTGTGGGACATCAGACATTTAACATTAGCTTGAGATAATTATGTGGTTTTGCTAAGAATATTTCAGGTTACTGAAATAAACCAACATACATAGATTAATTACTGGTGAGCACACATCTATCTTACCAGCACTTTGGTTAAGTTGGGGAAATCTGCTGAAGCTTGTGCTGTCTCAGTAGGATTACATTCATTTCTTCTGATTTATTTCATAAACTTGGATTTTTTGTTTCATTTTTGGTTTGGTTTGCAGGGTATTCACCTTGTGTTTAAAATCTGCAGGCTGTTCAATCCTCCTCACGCCTTTTGCAACAATCCATCTTTTACAATATTCAAAATGCTGTAGTGACCTAAACATAAAATGGCTTACAAAGGCTTGGAGAGCACACATTCAAGCTCTGATTTTTATATTACCATCTTTATTTGCTGAAACAAATGGGAACTAAAGGAAGCTACTGCCACAGGCAATCTGTGTCACCAGTAGCAATGCACATCTTCACGGATAGTTTATAAGCAAATTCTTCAAAATTGTTTCTACATAGTTTGAGGGGTTTTATCCTGCATTTGGATCCATGCTTGATAGCATATGAAAAAAAAACCCCACCCCAGACTCTCTGATAATGTAATACATATATCTTTAGCAAATGATTTAAATTCATTTAGTCGTGAGGCTAGAATAACAAAGAGATATGAAGAATGCTAACCAGCAGGAGGAAGGATTGGTGTCTGTGTAAGAGAGTCAGGGTTTGACTTTTCTGCTTGGTGCAAGTGTGTTATCATTCAGCAGAGAGATGTGTAGTAGTTACAACATTAGTTGATTGGATAGTTAATAACTTTGATGCAGAGAAATTAACAAAAGAAAATAGATGGCAATTCTAATAGCAGCCAAGAGGAATAATTGTTCTACCTAACAACTGATTGAATATTATGTCAAGCAATATCAACATCAAAAAGAAGGTAAATGCCAAACAAGTAAATGAAACAATGATAGCTTTTAGAGCTGTAATATTTGATTGGGAAATAAATGAGCCTGGCATTATGTAAGTCTTGTCTGCATGGAGAAATTCATCAATGCAACTATATTGGTATAATTATACCTTTCAAAGCAACATAAAACTGAACAAAGAAAAGGCTCTCTGATTGCAGAATAAGGTTCTCCACACGAGGAGTTACACAGCTCTAACACCAGTGTCAAAATTATACTGGTGTGATTACAGTGGTTAATTTGCCCATGAAGACAATCCCTAAAGCATTTGATGGTCTGCTGCCATGTTCCTGCCTGGCTCCCTTGGCAGCAGGCTGTGCTATTCTGCTCTGCCCAGCAAGATGAAGGCTGTAGTTGTATTGATCCTAAGAAAGGATGCAAAGTCAAACAGCAGACCGTGTTTGGGCTGTAACACACGATGCACCAAAGTGGCAGTAAACACCATTTAAATGCATCCAGTTTTATAATAAACAAAGCACTCCCCTGCCCAATACTGTATTTTACTATGGTACCTTTTCCAATAGTGATAACACACTTTTTTTATTTCTTTAACCTGCTTGCTAGGAAGAAAAATGAGTCTGTTGTTCACTTCACCTTAATTAAGTTGATAAATAGTATTTTTGTAAAATTTGATTAAAAAGTTAAAGCTTTGTGTTCGCAGAGTCAGTGTTTTTTCGACTCAAGTTTTGATAACCCGAATTTGATACCCAGTTAACTGGGAAGGAATGAGGCAAAAGAAAAGATCTAGCACTTCTTTTCCAGGCACCTCACATGCTTGGTTCTGAACCTCTGAAACCACAAAGTAGCTCTTTAAAAGGGAAAAATCACATCTAACAGGTGAAAAAAGCTAAATTAACAGATCTGAAAACCACTCTCTTGGAAAGGAAAAAATCACCTCCCATCCAAGGATTTGAGCTGATTCAACATGTGGGTCAAGAGAAACAGGTCACCTTGTGTCTTCCTGCCTGGTCCTCTGCTTTTGATAAAAGCACTAACACAGGCTACAGCAACAAAAAATGTGACCAGTGAACTTTCTGTGTGTACAGCTGTGTGTTTCTGTATGTTCTGGACCTCACAGAGAAATTGTGCTACAATTGGCAGTGAGGAGTGAAGAATGCAATTGCAGTCTGCATCCAGCATGCCCCTGGAGGCAGCTTCAGTGGATACAGGCAGAGCAGCACCCAATCCATCGGTGTGAATCTGCAGGTTGGTTTTGCATCACAGATATTACAGCCTCAGCCAAACGACAGTATGGCCTGTAGAATATTTGATTATTTTAGCATGCTTATGTACTATATGGCCTTTTTTAAAGTCAGTGTGAATGTATAAAGATTATAGGTGTTCATGTATACTATACTTTACAAGAAGAAAATCAATTTTTCATTCCTCTGCGGCAGCTTGCAATACAAGGGGAATATTACCTCAACCAAGTAAACAGAATTATCTGCTAACCTGAATAAGAAAAATGTAGCAGAAAGTCTTTATCTCTCTATTTTCAACTTTTATTATCTAAGTTTGACTGGGATTTAAAAGAAAGAAGGGAAGATGAGCCAAATGCAGAATTTTTATGAAAGATGCTAAAACAAGCCCCATGGAAGGTCTGTGAAAGGTCTGGAATGAAAATGAATTTCAGTTTAAACTACTGTTGCAAGAATGGAATGTGGCAGTCAGGAAGCTTTTGTGGAAACACCATTCTTTTTTCTTCTACCTTTTTTTTCTTCATTGGTTTTTATTTGTATGAATTGCCTATGGCCCAGGCTGGAAAATGCCTATCTTAAATGTTAATCTCTATATATCTGTTCCTGGAATATCTGAGCATTTCACACACATTAAGAATGTCTCTTTTCTAAGCCCTCTGTATACACTGTATTTTTATTATTATCCTTGTATTACAGATATAAGTTCCTCACGGTCACATTAAAAGAAGAATGAATGAGTTTTTTGTCATAGTCCATTCTTTTCCTTGTATGCTTAGGGTAGGTGTCCATCTGTAGATACCTACCTACACCACTCAAAAAATGGACCTGGATTTGAGGGTCCTTCTGTCAGTAGCAGCACACTGCAGCCTGACCAACAGAAGGGCTGGACCTAAGGCAGAAGAAGGGCTCTTGTACTCAGAGAGAGGAAAGAGGTTTGTGGGGTGTAGCCAGCAAAGGTGACAGGGATTCCAAGACACTAGCAAGCTCTAAGTGTAGTGATCCAGGTCAGGACTTAAAATGGGGCTCTTGGGCATGAAAAATCCACACCACCTTTTATAGCAATTTTTTTTTTTTTTTTTTTGTCTCTAAGAAACACAAATATATTTTTCTCCCTAAATCTTGTTTAAAATATTCAGTACTATATATA
>JAOEGS010018959.1:0-33688 GCA_025447755.1 Corythornis vintsioides
CTAGTCCAACCCCCCTGCCAGAGCAGGATCACCTAGACCAAGTCACCCAGGAACAGATCCAGGAGGGTCTTAAGTGCCAGTAGTGTCTTGTGCAGCAGGATGCTCATGGTTATTCCTCCCTCTCAGTCTGTTCTGGTGAATGTTTTGGGAAGAATTGTGTCTTTCATCTCTGGGGCTGGCAAGAGCCTTGTCTGCTCTGATCTCCTCCCTCGTGTCTTGGTTCCTGTAGAAAGGGCCCATCAGGGGGTGAAGCTCTCAACAGAACTCACTGCAGAGCTTTTTCTCTGGGTGTTCCTGACTAGGCTGTAAATCTAGTTACAAACTAGACTGTAAATAAGAGGCCTGATGTCCAGCAGACCTTACATGTGCCATTTGCTTGGAAGGCAGCACAGGGGCACGTGAGGCGTGGCAGATGTGACTGCAGCAGTTGAAGGCATCACTGCCAACCCACCCCTGCTGCCTCTGTTCAGAGGTGCTGCTCCTGCTGTGCTGGGTGGCACATGCTTTCCTTCCCTCATGCCCCATCTCCAAGCAAGATCCCACCCTTTGGTGTAAATGAAAAGCACAAGGTTCCCCATCCTGAACCCAGCTATCCAGTTTCCACCCAGAGCTGTACTGTGAGCTCTGCAGCACTAGGGTGGGCACAAGCAGGCAGTCAGGAGGGACAAGGCTGAGGTGAGTTTTGACTATTAAAAGTTTGTATAATTGGAAAATTTAGACTGAGTGGAGTAGGCTTATGGGCTGTCTGGGGTGGGGAAAGGGGAGAGGACACAGCAAGGGCCACTAGTGTCAGCTGAAACCACCATACCTTGTGCCTTTCAGTGAACCAGCCTCATTTCTCTGCCACTGAACACTAGGCACTTAGCTGGAAAATCTCATCACACAGCATTTTACCTGGACACTGACCAGCTGTTTGGAAACAAGGGGTCAGACCTGGGAGCAACACCTGAGAAAGGGTTTGCTCAGTATACTTGTAAAGCATCCTTACGTTCTGACTTGACATAAAGAAAGAAAAGGAAGGATAAAAAGCATGTAGTTGGCAGTTCTGCAGTGAAGCAGCTGGGGGGGCCTTGAGACAATAGTTTCATCCATGTTTCACCTCTAACTTTGTGTAGAGGAAAGGAGCTGCTCCAGCCACTTGTGCTGGTCACACTGGGTTCCCATTGCTGGGTTCCCAGTCCTGCTACCTACTGAAAAACAGCAACAATACGAAAAGTTCATTCTGGCTGGCAGTGCTTGGCAAACAACTGCAATGAGCCTAGCTTGAATTGTAAAGTACAGCTATTAATGACATGCCATTGTGCTAAACGGTGATGAATTTCTTTGTGGTGGAAAACATGTGCACATTTCTTCTAGGAATTAAAGCGTGTTCTCTTTAGTGTGGTAATTAAAAAGGACAATGTGACTGGCAGAATGGAGTGGGTTTGTCTTTTTTTTTTTTTTCTAAGAAAACATCATTTATAAATTAAAAGCACTATGTCTCAAGCAAGAACAAGCTGAAGGGTGGTCTTCTGAACTATGTCATGAATGGCATCAGTGGAAATGAAAGGTAAAAGATGAAAAGCATCTTACTTTCCAGTAAGAATGAGCATTTTGCTGCTAATTGCACAGAGATGAGTGTAACTACAGCTGGTCAAGAAAATACTGTCTCCTTGCAGCCAGCCTTGACAGGAACATAGTCAGGACTCTGACACCTCCAAAGGGGGACAGAGGGAACACCCCAATGGCAGGAGTGCAGCTGGGAAAGCCTTGTCTCTATAACCATCAAACATAAAGTACCTGTTATCAAGTACCAACAATTGAGTCAGTCCTTATAAATACAGCTTTACTTCACAAATTACTAATGATCAAAATAAGGGGCACTTCCTACTCTTGCTGTGGATCTGGCCAGTGTGTGACTACATATCATATATCCTACCATAAACACTTAAATGAAGTGAGGTGTCCTTTCACCATAGGTTTCAGGCTCTCTCCATTCCTTCTGCCACAGGAGTTCAGCCCTCATGTCTTCCTCTTTCATCTCCCCTCCTTATCCTAATATTCATGAGAAGCTGATCTGAGTGAAGTTTAAGCTATGAAGAGACAGATTTCAACCAGTTCAGGTCCTCAATCACACTACTGAGCAGGCTTTTCAAGTGAAAAAGGCAGAAAACACAGGTGAGAAGAAGGAAAGGCAATCCACCACTTTCAGAAGTACTGCACTTTGACTGATGGAAATAAATCATTGATGAATCCATTCTTAAACAGCCCCCAGTGCCTGAGAGCAGGATTCAGTTAGCTACTTTCCATGCTGTTGAGATGCATGCTCTAAATTATTTGAGTTTAATGCTTTGAGAAGGCTTGGACTGGTTGATTCTTTTTTTTCTTTTTTTGAAACGAACATCATTTTTGGTTACTTTGTGAAGTGACTTGCACTCCACCATTCTCCAAAACTAATTTTAGCATGGGTGGCTTGAAACCCTGAGTGTGAATCGACGGCTTTGCATTTTATTCCCAGTCCCTACAAGAGCAGGTTGCAGGTTTGCAGTCCTCATCACTTCAGTGGGTGATTTAGGTGGCTGTGCTGCTGTGGCTGTGGAGGGTGGGGTTCAGCTTTCAGATAATGCTGTTTTATTCTGCCACGTGCATGTCATAGTTAATCCCTTTATCTGCAAATTAATGAAGACTAGGGCTGGCTGAGGTTTTGGGGGGGGGGTTTTCAGTTCAAATCAAAGCATATTCAATACTCTGTTTTCAAAACTATGTCCCTAAACTTTGAAAGTCTCACTGAAAAAAGACTTTTTTTTTTGTTCTCTTTCCCTGTTCTCTGTACCATGTTTTAAGGTTTGGTGGTTGGTTTTGGTTTTGTTTTTTTTTTGCTAGGGACAAAATCAAGGGAAAATACATGCAGAGAGGTGGGAAATAAAACATGTTTTTTTCAATTCTCCCCACACAGGTACCTGTCTTTCAGTCAGTGAGGGTCAGAACTGGCTGCAAATGCATTTCTGTGGCCCCATTATGCCTGCACTGTGAGAACACCTCTGCCCTCTTCTTGATATTTTTAGCCCTGCTTTTCTTCGGTGTATCTCTGCTCTTCCTCTGCATTAGAGGACAAGGACCTTCCCGTGTCGTTCACCTGTTTTCACTGCCCTTTCCTGACCCCTGGCATTTTTTCCTGGAGGCAGAAGGATGAGCTTTGCTGGTATTCAGGCTTCAGGCACCACACTGCCAGAAGTCTCTGATGCCACCGCTTATCACAGGGATCGCTTCTGCGGGCCTGATGATGCACTAGGTGTCCTGCTTTGTGTCCCTGTGCTGTGCTGTGCTGTGCTGCTAAGGGGGGTGCTGAGCAGGAGACGAGTTAATCTCTCCTGGTGGGCCATTAGAACAGCCAGAGCCTGGCTGGCAGCGTGTACTGCCTGGGGCCATCCTCCCACTTGGCATCTCCAGCCTGCCTAGCCGCTGCTGATCTCTCCTGGGTTGACTGCACACTCCCCCACTGCAGAGGGAAAGGAGCATCCTCTGCCTTTGTCTGCCACGGCCGGTGGAAGCTTTTTGTCCTGATGGCAGCTAACGAGACAGTGGTGTTCACCTTGCAGCTCTCCTGATACAGGGTCATCTGAATAATGGATACTGGGGAACTCAGGGGTGGGTGACAGATGAAAACCAGCAGTGAACACTGATGTTCTGTCTTCTTCCATAGAGAGTGAGTGGCACAATCCACCCCACGCTGCATTTGCAGTCCCTGGAGAGCAAGAAGATGGGCTGGAGGGGCAACCAGAGCTCACTACTTTCTTCTTTTCCTCTTCTTTTTTTTTTTAAAAGTATTGCTGATTTAGGAACCTTTGAGAGATGTCTTCATTAAATATAGAAGTAGTGTCACAGGTCCTACAGCTGTCAGAAGAGAAATGAGGACAGAATGCTGCTGCTGAGGAAAATGGCAGTTTGCACTAGTGAAATACTCCCCCCACGTGATCATTTTGTAGGTGCTCCGATTGTGCACAGACACAGAGTACTAAAGTCTTTTTGATGTCGGGTTTTTGTGGTTGTTTTTTTTGCTTTGTCCTGATCTGCTAACACTAGAAGTGAAGTAGTTCAGGGTTTTGCTTATGACTTGTCAAGTGAACAATGTTTGGAGAGGGAAGCTCCTTACTGGGTTAATCTGCTCTCTGCGTCACTCCTCTGACAACGTGCAGGAGCTATCTGCAGTGTGTGGAAGACAGCACTCCTGAGAAACTCCACTGTGAAAACAGAAAGAAAATATTTTAACCTGTGACTCTGCTCTGGATGTTTAGACTAGTTTGTTTGGTTATCTCAAGATCTTAAAGATCAACACGGTTGTGTAAGGTGGTGAGACACAGGTCACCAAGAGGTGATTAGCACCATGGCATGGCATGAATGGCCTGAGCAGCCTGGAGCTCTTGCACCTGCCACAGCATTCCTGTTCTGGCAGTAATACTGGATATTCCATGGGATCTTTCTACAAACTTTAGAGACACCAGGCTGTGTTCATTTCTACCATGGGGAGCACAAAGCCATCAGACCTGCCAGGTCTTCCCCTCAGAGATGCAGCTCTGCCTTTTTCCAGGACAAGAGGCTAGTGGATGCTCTGTTCTATTTGGGCTCTTCATTTGCTGGTTTTTAAATATAACAGTGATTTCAAAATACAGTGAATTCCAGATTCTTTTGGGTGGCTTTTTTCAGCAAAGAAAAGTTGAAATGTACTGTGAGGATAAAGAAGGCCCTTTTGCAGCAGCTCTGTTATTTGGGCTATTAAATGAAATTTCTGTTGTTGCATGAACTGAGTGTTTTTCTTCTTAGTGTGGTTTCATGCAAAGTTTGAACTAGAAGAAGTGACCTTGTTATGAGAATACCTAGCAGACATTCAGTATGACAGTAGGACTGGCCTAGTAAAGTTAATGGCTTGAAAATTGAATTTCAAATGGTACTTTGATTTTTATTTTTTTTTAAATCTCTTTGCAGTAAAGTGAAATTTAAATAACGTAAATGAACTTTAAATAACGTAATTCTACAAGCAGAACTCTGAGAAAGCAGTGGTGTTTGTATATCACCCTCAGATGGCTTCTGGGGTAGCTGCCTGGTACAGTGCAAAAAAGGAGACTGAAGAGGAGACAGGTGGAGGATATGAAGAGTCCCTTCCTTCTCTTCTCTAGGTGTCACTCCTGTGGTAGGTGTTCTGTATTAGTGTCTGATAAACCATCAGTTGCCTTCAGTTCAACTGGTCTCGAGCTAACACCGAGCCTGGTTGGTATTTCACAGGGATATGTGAGGAGATGTATGAAGAGAAACAAGAATTCCTCTGCATTTGCCCCATTTGAAGACAGCAGAAAACTGAGAAAATGCAATATAGCATCCAAATGTATTTCACATTTTGACTTCTGAGCACTTCAATCCGTGTTTCGTAACACCAGTTCACTAGCTACAAAGGAGATCTTTGCACATCTGGTTTTCCCTAGTTAATGGCTTATTAGAAAACCCCCCAATCACTTCGGAGCTGAAAGAGGCAGCAGGCTCCACCTGCCATCCGGGGAATGACCTGCTGGAGCAGCAGCACATCCCACTCAGCAAGCACTCAGCAACCTTCCTTCCACAGCCAGCCCGTGCCCTGGCGACGGGGGCAGCAGCCAAGGGGTTACGTGAACTTGCAGATGTTGGAGCACAAACATGTCAGAGCCAATTTTAATCCTTAAGCCTGCTTTTGTTTCCAAGATTCTTGTTTGCTGCAGGTGTCTAAATTTAGCCATATTTTTGTCAGCTAGAACTTCTGTTACAGAAAAGAATGCTAGCAAATCTCAGCAATGTCACACTTTATTAGTCATGCAAGCACTTAAAAGCAAGGTTAGAAACACAAAATTCTGGAGATTTGTGGTGGCAGTTAAAAAATGCCACACTGAGCTTTTTAGGATTTACCTTCTGAAAATGGACCAAGTCAGAGCATTAAGTTTCATGAACAATGCAGCTTTCTTTGCAAAAAGGAGTATTTAAATCCTGAAGAAAAGCTTCACTGGACATGTATGCTCCTCTTTCTTTGCAAGATTCACGAGTCCATCACATTCTCATCCAGGTTCAAAGGCAGAAAATAGTATTTGCTGACAACTTGCTTTCTTTTTGTGGATTTCTTGAGTCCTGCAGAAAAGCTTGAGGGGTTCATGGCATCCCCTTCTCAACACTTCTTTCTGCTGCTGCAGTGTGGGCCGACCCTCTCAACGTCTTGGGGGAGGGTGAGTGGCATGCATGGCACCTCTTTGAGGGTGCTGAGCATGAGGCTCTGCTCTTCTGCTGTCAGGATCTGCTGCTTGAGTAGCAGAAAAATGTACCTTGCATCTGATGTGCAGTTGCTGCAGTGTTCTGGGTAAAAGAGGGAAGCTTCTCACAGAATATACTTATTTTTCTTCCTTTTTGAACATAGTTGCATGGAATTGATAGGGGGAATTAAAAAACAAGGGCTCTCCCAGTGTTTACACCCTGGACTTTTTCTGATTTATTACCATTTTTCTTAGTAAAAACATGCACAGAAATTTCCAGTTGCATAATAATAATAATAAAAAAAGCTGAAATATTGAAAAATAATATGGAAATTACATCCTTCTTGTCACAGTGCAACTCTGTTAAAATACTCTTGATCATCCTTCTGTCCAGGCAACCTTTGTGCCCTGTGATGCTTGAAATTATATTATACATTACTAATGTTACTGAGAATTCTGCTTTTCTCTGAGCAGGGAAGATATTTTAAAGATCTGATTTGTACAAATAGCTGTCTGCATCAGTGCACTGCCTTGGCCACAAAATTACATCTCTAATTGGAAGAATCCATTTTGGATTATTGCTGAATAATGGGTGGGGAGTTACTGACCTTTCTTCAGCAGAACTCTACATTTTCCATCTGATTTGCTTGTTTCATTTCACAAAATTATCTCATTCAGAACTCATCAAACGACTACCAGAATTTATAGAGGGCACTCAGCATTTAAAAATGCAAAAGGCTTGAGAAACAGGGATCTCTGGAGGTCTGCATACAGATGGTACACAGAGAAGGAAAAACCCCTATACAGGGTGTAAGTACAGAATGGTCACCTGGAACTAAAGGGCATTTGAAGCTACCATAGTTAAACTGGATTGGTGCCAGAGTCAGGAGTATCAAGAACTAAAAGCAAAGTTGCACTATTTCCATTTGGTGTTGCCCTTTTCCCAGCTCTAGAGCTACAGCTGCTAAGGTTCCCGGGCCATTCTGCTTGCAGGAACAGCAAATGCAAGCCATAAACATCAATGAATTGCACTTCACATGGTTCCCAGAACAGCTTTCTGAAGGCAGCACCATGTGAAGTTATGGGTAATTTCAGCCTCCAGGCATTCCTGTCCCTTGATCTTTACCTGGTTACAGACCCTCATCTTCAGATGCCAGATCCCATTAGGATACCCCAAAATGACAGATGGCTCTGCCTAACTGCCAGTCTGCACAGATGTGATCTTTGATTTTGGATAAACAGGAGGACTCTTTTTTCCTATAGTAACCTCAGTTTTCTTGTCCAGAGTGTAGCTGCTCTGTGACAATAATGGTGGTTCTCTATAAATTAAGAGCAATATTTGGGTGCATGTATTTGTCTGTCTACAGCATTTCTGTGAAGCAGAATTACAAATATGGACCCTGGGAAAGCTGAACTAACAGAAGACAAGGTGGGGACTTTAAACCACTCACTTTTCTAGCATAATTCATCCCATGGAGCATCCTAACCACCAGGGTCTGCTTTAGTTCAGCTGAAAGGAGGGTGTTTGTGTGAGAAGTAATTGCCTGACACAAGTGGCTCTAACACATCAGCATAACAGAGGGTATTTTCCTCAACAAACTAGCCCATGGGCTAGTGTAAAAATATGGATATATTGTTTAGGTAGCTATTAGCAGTATTATACTAAACCTTGCAAGTATAAATGCATGTAAAAAATGACTTAAAGCAGACCGTTTAGCCTTCCTATTATACAGTTAGTAAACAATAAATATTAATACATAGCAATAATTTCCACAAGATACAGTACCTTGCTGTTAAAAGTACTCTTTGTGACTTTTATTACTGCTGTTAGTGACTTCTCTAGCAGTGAGCAGCAAAGCTAGTCTAGAGGAATTGGAGCACAGAGAGAAGGCATCTTTAGCAAACAGAAATCTCCTGTTCCCCTGCCCTGTGATGGCCCTGGCTTGCCTGTGGACAGCAGTGTCAGCTGCAGCAGAGGAAAGCAGGTGCAGTTTAGCCATTTGAAGCTGAGATGTATGGAGGTACAGGGTGATGGGGACCAGGCAAGGAGGAAAGATCTCAGTGCCTGTTGCACTTAACTTACTCATTGCAATCTGAGACGAGGAATTCCTTAATGGGTTTGTGATTGTTTTACTGGGCTCAGCTGTCTTGGCTAGCCAGAGGATTGGTCTCAATTAAGATAACAGAGAAAGACCGAGGAGTGCAGCCGATGTGCCTGCCTTTGCCTTGGCACTGTGCTTCTCTCATGTGGAGCTGGTTGCTGTCTTGGGCTGGGAAAGGTGGGGCTGACTGGGGCAGCCTCTGGAAAGCACAGCTCCTGTGGAGCAAGTGCCTCCTGACCCTGGAGGGCACCTGCTACCACCTTCAGACAACCACAGGAATTCTCTGACACACAACAGTGATTTTGCTTTTACTCCAATGCAAACGTCTCGTAAGAAATCCCTTACTCTTTCTTTTCAGGTTATATCTTTACCATAAGAAATACCCACTTATTGGGATGGTTGTTATTTACATCTTTCCTAATTTTTTTTTAACGTCTTGCTTTGACATATTCAGCTAAATGAACAGGGAAAAACTTGCATTTGTTTACTTATTCTTTCAGAGATAAAACACCTCTGTGCCTCAGCCTTTGAAATACTGTGAATGATGGTTTTTGAAAGTGAATTTAGAAAATATTCTAAATTAAATATTTATGTTTAAGCTTTTACAAGGCAATCTGCATAAGCCTTTTGGGTTTTTTCCACAGCAGACTTAATTGTGCTTAGCTATATATGAGAGTTTGAATCCCTGGCTACAAAAGCTTTCTCCTGTTTTTTGTGAAAAGTTCAGGCCTTCTGTAATCTCAGTGGTGAAGTGTTCAGCTAGGGTGGAATTCAGAGGCTTTTGTCCACGAGCTGCACTCCTGAAGTGTTCCAGTGCAGGTGAGTCCAGAGAGTGCAAGTCCCAGAGGATCACAGCTAGTTAAATCAACAATCAGCCTGTGCACTCCAGAAAGGCAGCAGGTTGTGATATCAACTATTCCAGAGTTCTTGGTGTAGCAGAGAAATGCCTCTGTGCTGGGAGGCTGAGTGGGGAGGAGTGTGTAATAGGTGGGGGAGACAGCAAAACAGCCCAGCAGACAGCTTGCTTTACAGGGGGAGTGCAGAACACCAGGGAGGGATCATCTCTACAGTTCTGGATTCCTCTGCCCGTCCTCAGAGATCAGAAGCTGGGCTTTGGCAGCATGGTAAGAAATGGGGGATCAGAGGCTAAAACCTGAGTGTTCTGCTGGGAGCAGGAGAGGCTCCACTAGATGTCCTTCATGTCCACAGAAATGACACTGTCAGCTTTTCCTGGAAGGGCTGAAGGGTGCGTGCAGGAGGTGATGGAAGACACCTGGATGTGTGGATCTAGGAGCACTGCAGGGCTCCTTCCTGCATCAATTCATGCATGGCACTGAGTGGCTTGCTCTAATGCCACCTGTGTCCCTGCAGAAGTGTTTTTCATGGTTAAAAATACACTTTAGATTGCAGAAAGTGAAAACTAACACCTCTGAGAAGTGGTTATGTGTTAGTCTTGTTTGTG
The DNA here is from genome assembly GCA_025447755.1 of Corythornis vintsioides. NCBI lineage: Eukaryota > Metazoa > Chordata > Aves > Coraciiformes > Alcedinidae > Corythornis > Corythornis vintsioides. Next base: position 9,810 of record JAOEGS010018959.1, read on the forward strand.
TGTTTTAGATGCCTGATGGGTTTTTTCTTTACATACTTTATAATACATGATTGTTGATGTTGACTGTGGTTTGGGTGTTAGGGGTTTCCCAGAGACAGTCTGATGGAAAACTGGTGTTCACTAAAAATTGTGTGAGTTCAAGTTTCCAGTTTGGATGAGGTAGATGAAGAAGAAATTCTTCCTGATGTCTTATCTGAATCCACCCAGCTCTAGCTTGGATCCATCCCCTCCAGTCCTGTCACTACCCAACAGCCTCCAAAGTCCCTCCCCAGCTTTCTTGCAATGAGTGGTGCCCAGCTCTGGATGTCGTGCTGATGCAGTAGCCACGGGAGGGAGGAGCTGGAAGCTGCAGTGCCCAGTGGAGAACAGATGCCAGTAGCAAGACAGCAAATAGCACACTTGAGCTGCTGATCTGTGCTGCACTGGTGCTTCTACTGCCTGCTTTCCACAGTTACACTCTAGGTCTGCCAGCAGAGCTGAGCTGGGAAAGAGAAGGGCTGGGCCAGGAAGGAAGGAAAACAAGAGAACAGCAAGTAGAAATTTCTGAGGAGCTGATTTTTAGGCAAAGTCTGCCTGGTGGACTGTTGATTCTGTCAGATGTTTAGTTTCAAATGCTTTGCCCAGCCTTTCAGTGATGCTGTCCTGTTCCTAACTACTCTGTGGTCTTAGCAGCATTAGTGGGTTACTGTGCAATTGGATATTCCCATCTGGTGTGCTATGTTACAAGATGGTATCAATAGGCAGAGCTTTTATGGTTTGTGTCCTCTTCTGATCAATATTGACAAAATACATCTCAGCTTGCACACAGCACATCCCCGTCCCTCAGCAAGCTGGGAGATCAGCTGTCTGGAGAAAAGCTCCATTCAGCACTCAGGGAACAGCACTGGAAGTTCTTAATACCATCCATTTGAATAGCTGCCTACTATGCCACGCTCAGTTAAATTGCTTTCCATTATGTTTTCATAGAAAGTATTAAATGAACAGTGAAAAGCTTCTTGATTTCTGGTGCTTAATGCTGAAGAAAGACTGGCATGTGCTTTTACAGTTTCTCACTTGGCTATTTTCTGCTTTTTTAATGGGGGATACAGAAGAATTTTAGCAGCCTACACAACTTAACAATGTGCCTAGACAAATGCATGCAAAGTGATAGGTTGTTTGAAGTGCAAGGGCAAAATAGTGATCCCATGGCCAAGGTGTGTGATTAATTATTCCCCAGGCAGAAGCACTTTATATACACTGGATTTTGAGTACTTCTATACCTCTTGGTATTTAAAAATGATGGATTAATCTGACATTATCTGCAAAACTACGGCCGTGGTGCTCCTCTATTGTGTTCCAGAGCAATACCTCAACTTAATGGAATGTATGGCAAGTTGCAAAGCTACAGGGGCTATATTCCACAGAATAAAGTTGAAAAATAAAGACATAAGCTTCTGCATGGTATAAAGCAGAGATTTGGGGAAGTGAAAGATCTCGGAGTAAAAGACAGTTTGAAGAAGATTGAAGGATGGGTAAGGTAAACAGGAATTCAAACAGATGTGGTAATTTGTTTTACAACAGAACCATAAAATGCCACTTAAAATGCCTCATTTGTATTCCCTGTCAGTGAAATAGATGTAAATCTTTCAGATAGCTACTAAGTTTACATTTCTGTTGGCAAGTACAGAAAGCATGGGATCAATGGGAGAAACTTGCAGGGCTTTTTTGTTGTTAGGGTGGCATGGATGAACTTTCTGGGACATTCATTTTAGGCCGTTCATTCTGCCTCCCTTTTTGCCATTTTATCACTTCACAGCATTTGAACAGTTGTTTTGATCTTCTAAATCACAGTAGCCAACTAGTGACATGTCTGCTTTTGATGCTCATTTGCACAGAGGTCCCATCCATCTCATGCTTGTGCATTGCAGCTATAAATAAAGAGCCTGCTTCTAACTGCTTTCATACTCTGCATGAAGAGGCCCACTCCCTGTGCATGTGGGTATTGGTAGAAATAAAACCTCTATTAAGCATTAAGGGAAGTGTGAGATAAATTTCAGTTAAAAAAGGACAAGACACAACAGACACCAACAGGGTCATGGAGGTTGCAGCTTCTCTGTGCAGTGTGATAATATCAGTGAGTCTCACAGTGCCTTGCCAAGTCCACTCATGGTTCAGCTCAATATTCAACTCCTAGGCATGGCAAGAAGTGCTGTTGGTGAGGTTTTCAGTACTTTGAATGAGTTCTTTACAACCTCTAGATATGCAGGGAAGACTTCTCAATCTATTTGTAATATGTTTCTCATTTAGAGATCAATCATTCCCTCTGGGAGGATTATGGTCTTTATCTTTGGCCCTCTTTTCCACTGGAGGGGATAGTCTGCTAGAAGTGGGATAGTCTCACAGAGGGTCAGGGAAGTATATTACCTGTATTACCTGTATATGAGGAGTAAGAACCTTACACCTGCCCTCTGGAGTCAAGGCAGGAAAGTGGGTTACTTAGTCCAGCATTCAATTCCCAGTAAAAATCCTCACTAACTTCTGAGTTTTAAGATTCCCAAATCTTGCTTTTTCTAGGAAGTGAAAAATTCTCATTGTGTGAACAGTTTTGTGTTGCTGAAAGGCTGGCATCTGAAGAAGTGTTGGCACAGATTTCATTTTTCTGGGTTCTCCTGGAGTTTTCACCTTTGCAGTAGTTAGCAAGACTGCCTTACCCAGCAACAAGCTTGGTCTTGCTCATCTTTGGACATACATTTCTCTCTGTTATGCTGATCTGCAACTTTCTCATTGAACTGAACAGTCCTCACAATGGAGTTAATACTGTATTGTCTGCAGTGTTCAGAGGGTTATTTTCCCCTTCCAAGCTGTCTGCCTAGTGAGGAGGCTCAGGCTCCCTGAATCTGCAGTCTGTATGAAGGTAATTCAGTGGGTATTTGCTTAGAAGACCAGGGCAGAGAGTGTTCCTCTGATAGAACCTCTCCTTGTCCTGTTTGCTTATACTTATAAGTACTTACTTATAAGTATACTTATATATATATACTTGTATATAAGTATATATACATATACTTATGCCTTATGATAACATGCTAACAATTCTTCTGATTCAAATGACATTTGAAGATGCTTCATCCTGATTTTTTGAAGCAAATGCACTGGAAACTGCACATTTTTGCTCTCCAATTCTTGGGCCATCTACTATTTTGTTTTGTTTCACCACGAGAAATCATCCACTGGATAGATTTGTGTCACTTTTTCACTAGCTGGTGTTCAAGCAAATTCATAATCTCAGGCTGCACTCGCAATGGAAGAAAAAATGCTCTTGAGAAGCAGTAGTGAAATGTGTTTCTTGGTGTTATGTATTCCATCTTCAAGAGCCACGCTGTTAATCTCTGGGAAATGTTCAGCTTTGGGTGTACACAAACAGCAAATCTTTTTTTCTAATTTCATACTTAAAGATAATAGGGTGATTCTCACTAGTAGCAGTGAAGCCTGAAAATGAAATAGGTTTAAATTTCCAGCTAAGCAGTCTATTTTATCTTTTGTTTTGCTTTAAAAAAAGAGTCATGGTTATTTACATGTGATTGTGCACACAGAATAAGTCATTTATGTAGTTCTGTATCTTTTTCCCTGATTAGAGCTGTTCCTTTTCTGAATCTGAAACCCAAAAAACCCCAAGGTTTAAAAAACTTAGAATGGGAAGGCTAAATGCAGAGAGACTGTATTGAAATGAAGCAAACTGTCAGGAATCTATGAATATAAATAGTTTTTAGCAAAAACATGTTATCAAGGAGTTCTCTCAACTATATTTGGCATTTTTGGAGCAAGAGTGTTGGTGCTTTATTAAGGAGCAGCTACGTGAAGAAGGGAAAGTTTGTGGAGCCTCAGCCTGGAGTGTCCTTGGAATAAATACAGAGAATCTGAAAGGTGTACCCATGCTACTGTGGCAGTATCCAAAAAAACACGATTTTTTAATGTTTTTGGAGCACACATCAACCAAAAAGCTGTAAATAATCTACAGAAGTGCAGAACTGTCACAAAATTATTTATGATGAAAGAGAAGGTTATAAAATATTAATTTTTTATTTATTTAATTTTTTTTTACATTCATGTAAGATGGTAAAATTAAACAAGGTGAGCAGCACACCTATTTTCTGCATCTTCTACTTTCCCTCTTCCTGCCTGATAATGATGTGGAAGAGGTGGACTGGGAGCATTACAGTTACAGTTCTGAGCAGAATTTCACATGCCTCAGACTCTCTCTCAGATTTGTACTTAATTTTGTACTTGCAGGTTAAGCTAACTCTGCCTGCAAAGCATGTGTGTGTGTGTGTCCAGGCACCCAGACTAGGAGAGGCAGGGTTGCAGCTCACCTCTGGGCAGAAGGAGCTGTGTTTGAGCAGGTGGGTGCCCAAAACTGCAGTGAGGACTGGGGGGAGGCTGCATGGGAACGGGAGAGGCAGGATCAGACCCCAGGGTGCTGTGTAAAGCAGCTCTCTGGCCACTGTGAGGTTTCTTGCTAACTGATGATATTCTTACAAGTTTCTTCAGCAACTAAGCAGCAGCTGCTTTGGGAGGGTTTCTCTGCTGTTTCTTTCTCAAGCCTGATGACCTTACAGCTCCACCACGGCTCTGCTTGCTGCTGCAGCTCCTCACTGTCTGTGAGCTGAGGATCCACCATAGCACACTCCTGGGCTGTGAGGGCAGTAGTTCTCCTGGGAAGATGAGCTTGCAGGCACCTAGAATGGTCCTTCTTATCTCTGCTCCTCAGAGGCATGGACTCATGAGAGCTCCTTACTGCCTGTGCTGTCCATCACGTTGGTATCAGCCACACTCTGGGCATCGGGGGGGAAAACAAGGCTGAAAAGACACCCATGGGTGGAGGTTTGGATAGAGCCTGCAGCTGACTGCTTCACAGTTTCTCTCTTCAGTCAAATCCAACATGGGGGGAGAGGGGGGGCAGGAAAAAGTGCTCACTTGTGTGGGTTCCTATTTCTCTCTTCTCCCCATGCTGTGCCATTTTGCCCAGAGCCTTGAACGTTTTGAAGGCTGCTAAATGGGACAAAAGCAGGAAGAAGGGGCAGAAAGGGAAGAGCACCACCCAGCCCCTGTGATGTGGCATACTTGCCAAAAAAAAGGGAATACCACCCACTTTCAGGGTGAGGGACAGGCTGCTGCAAGCATTTATTCAACTGCCAGTGCTGTATTCAGTTCTCTGGATGCCATGCCTGAAATCAGCTCCCAGACCCCAGCTGTAAACATCCTTACTAAATGCATACCTCAGAAAAGCACTTGTAAATGCAAATGGCCTGCTTTGCTTTTGTGTGCACAAAGCCATTTGGGTGTGCACGTGGGTGTGCATCATGTTCAATTCGTCCGTGATTGATAGACTGTCTTCCAGACCAGAGGGATAGAAAGAAAAGTGGAAGTCAAAGCCTCTGATTTTTATTTCAGCAGTAGCCAGGCACATCCATCTGTGTGCAGGATTTGGCACTCAGCAAGCCCAGCTTTTGCCAGAGAGGCAGGAGCCATTGGTGTAACGGAGCTCTCAGGGAATGGAAACACGCGTGAACTCACATTGCCATGGAAGTTATTTTTAGGGTTAATTTGGGTTATGCAGCTCTATTGTTTGGGATTAATATAGGGTCGTTAATGTGCAATTGGTGCCTGTAAGGAGAAGAAAACAGCTGGGCTAGTTGGGTAGTCAATGGCCTCACCCTAGTAGATGTGCCATAAACATGGGTGATACTTTTCCCTCCAGCAGAGCACTTAGAGTATACTCAGAAGCACAGTTGTGATAGGCTGCAGAAAGCAAGGAGAGAGAAACTGGAATGGCACACGGATCCTGACTAGATACTGTGGATTTTTTTAAATATCTTTTTTTCTTCTCACTCTCATGTCCATATTGTGTGTAGTTCTTTCACCAGGGGATGCACTTAATGGTCATTACACTGTGAAAAGCATATTGATTGGAGCTGGTTATGTGGCATAGGCATGAAATGGCTTTTACTAAAATGCTTCCTGGAACTTGCCTGGGTGCAGACTGGTGAGCCTCACCTCATCCCTGGGAAGGTGCTGGAGCAGCTCATTCTGGGGGCCATCTCTAACCACGTGGAAGAAAGGGTTTGTTTTTGTGTAAAAGCTTCTAGGAAATGCTAATGACTTTCTAGAGTGGGAGAAGGGAAACCCTCAGTTTTCCCTTCCCCAAAATGAGGACATTTGCCAGCCAGGCTACCAAGAGATGTCAGAGAGCTTTGAACCAGAGATTCAAGTCATGCATTTTTTTGTGTGATGCATGTGCAAGCTGGAAGCTATAGAGTTTAAGCTGGTCCTGCTTTAATGGCAAAGAGGGGATACCTTTGATGAAAAGGAAATTGATTCCTAAAGACTGTTTCAACAAACTTATTAAAAAAAAGAAAGAAATCTCTCAATATGAGTTCAGACCAAGAAGTTTTGCCTGCCATGTGCTCTGCTTCCAAGGGCTTCTTCCTCCTCTTTCTACAACCAAACTAGTGGCCAAATTGTTAAAAGAAGAAAGCAAGAGAAGGAAAAATAGAAAAAGCTGTCATCCTTGATTTAAAGAAGTCTGCTCTTGTGAGCTTTACAGCTCAGTTTTGAAAGGTCAAACTGGATAATTGCAATAAGCAGCTGACCTCTGGGATGCTTGTGTAGCCTCAGCACAGCCACCCCAAGCCTTGTGTCAGTGGGGAGGTGCCACTGCACGTGCTGCCCCAGCTTTGATGTCTTTACTGCTGCCTCTGCAGACACATAATAAGCAGATTCCTAAAACTACTTAAAAAAAAATTCTGAACAAAAATTAAAGACCATCTCTTAAGATGAAAGGAAGAATGCCCAGCTATTTGTCTAGAATAAAGCAGCAAAGGCTGCATTATGCTGAAGGTACAGGTGCTTTTAAATAATGATAGCAGCTCTGAGAACAGAACTAGAATCATGGTCCAGTCAGCCTCTGAAAGAGCAAATATTTCTTGTTCAACAGTGTCAGATGTGGTTCTTATCTAATTCTTTTTTTAATAGTGCATAACCCATGTTATCTCTGCACATCAATATCCCCTAGATAATGGCCATCCGTGCTTTAAAGGTTTCATAAGTAAACTACAGCTATTTAATATTTCCTTTTATAGGCAACCAGTCTTTGACTTTTCATGAAGGAGACCATAGTGATCTAGCAATACAGCCTGGCACTGCTTTGTCTGAGATAGGATTGTTATGTTTCCATTTATATCCCAGTCTGCTCTGTACTATTCAGGTCCAGAAAAAGAAGAAAAAAATCCCTACTGCAGAGTGAGATTTTCTGTTTGTAGCAATGCATTTGATAGCGGGAGGAGGGGGTGTTTTCATCAAGTTCCATTTCTTAATAAAACCCAATTTCCTTTTCACATCACAGCCACGCCACGACAAAGGAATGGCAGCAGGTGTCTTTTGGGGAGAGAAGAGAATTGTGAAGCTTGCAGACATCCTGCTTGCTCAGTCTCTCCAGCACTGGCAGCCAGCTGAAGGACTGCTCTGAAAGGCCAGGCTGTAGCCCAGCTGGGGCTGGAGGTGTCCACAGCAAAGGAACACCACCAAACAGTGCAGGGCTCCAGGCTGCTGCTCTCTGTCCTTGGCTGTTTGTCTGTTCCCCCATCCTGCTGACCTGGGTGCCACGGAAGCACAGTGTGAGCTCTTCATTCCCAGAGTGCTCTTGCAAGCCAGCCCAGAGCACAGCTTTCCTCTCTGGTCAGGACAGGCTGCCCAGGGAGGCATCCAGCAGCCACCATCCCTGCAGGGACCTCAAAGATGAGTAGATGTGGCACCTGGGGACATCATTAGTGGCAGGGAGAAAGTGGTAAAACAATTAATTAGTTTTCTCTCTCTTCCTCTAGCATGTGCTTCTCAAAGCTCCCCTTACCACATTTTGCTGAAGAGGGCACAGCCTGAGGACACTGAGGTAGGTTGCTGTGATCCTGCAGCCTTGGAGCAGGTGAAGGCCTGGATGGCTTTCATCTTTGTAGCCAATGTGCAGTTTCAAGAGAAGGGCACCCTACCATGGACATTGTGCCTTTTCCACTGACACACCCTGTGTTGAAGTAGAGAAAGCACTAAAGTTTAAATTGAAAGATTCTCAGTAATGTGCAGTAGCCTGCTGAATATCTGCTTGACTTCTACCTGTGTTCTGGATCTGGATAAGCAACAAGTGCAGTATTTTCCTTTCCAAAATGTACTTCTTGTCCTAGTGAGAAGATCCCAGGTACTCATTCCAGGGAGCTGATCTGTCACAGTGACCTCAGGGTTGCTCTGGCCAGGTCAGGCACCCTCATTCCTCCAGCCATGCTCGTGCAGTTCTCATGGCTTTATTTCTGGCTCTTAAGTGAAGCTCTGAGGCTATTATGCCTAGTGCCATGCCTGTAGCTGTCCATTCCAGCTCTTGCTGATAGTCTACTAGCCCAGAATTACCACCAGTGTTTTGAAATCACCTGAAGACAAGGTGTCCTGCTGAGCTCTGCTTAACAGCAGATAGCAGCTGCTATAGTCTTCCTTGATGCTGTTTTCCTCTGATTAGTAACCTTTGATTGTTGCTGTCAGTTGTACAAGGCTTAAAAAACCTCATTTCTAGCTTCAGCTGTGTGCAGATCTCTTGTTATTGTCTGTATGCTTAGGTAATCACTCATGTTGACAGAGAATTTCCCTTGTTCTCCCAGGTCAGAGACCCTCTAGTCATTACATTAATTTGAACAGTTTAAGAATGTTCCACAGCAAAAGCAGAAAACACCGTTTGCTTTCTTAAATAAACAGCTCATCTTCCTGCAACTGCAGTCCCCTCTGCTTATCTCTCTCATTTGATACCACACATTGGTGCTGTCTGTGAGCTTTAACCTCCTGGGTGTTTCATAATTCTTCAGATTGCATCCTTGGCAACAACTCTGCCTCGCAGCTCGGCGTCGCCGATGGCGTCCAAAGGAGCTGAGATCAGATGCTGTGTGCTGAGAAGTTGCTGGAGCTGGCACAGTTCTGACACCACCACTACAGTAGACACCTTTTGGTCAATCAGCACCAAAAAAATCTCCTTTTTTTTTTAGTTTATTATTCTTAGCCTTCAATAATGTGGATGTTGATAGGTTTCAGCAATGTATCGATTTATGTGGGTTTTTTTAACCCACAGTTACATCAGGAGTGCTACTGAATCACATGGAAAGTTTTCTTCTGCTCTTACTCTATATATTTATTTCTTTTTAAATCAGATCTTGGCATAAAAGACATTTGACAAAAACCATTTTTAAACCTTGCTTCAGGTTAACCCCTTCAGTTTTCCACATCCAGCTGTCCCAGTTTCAGAAAGCCCTGAACCCCTAAAAGCAATATAGCACTATCATACCAGTGACAGATTTCACTCTGGACAAATCCATGTTGAATTTGTTAATCTGTCAGATGGACTTTTCAATGCACAGTCTGCTCATTTCTTACCCTTGGAAATAAACACAGCTGGTGCAGTGCTATTTGCTCCTGCTTATGCATCAAGCTTTACCTTCTCATTTCTGTGTGCATACCCTTAATCTTCTGAAAATATTTCCCAATACATCTTCCTGGATTTCATTTGTGGCTCTTTTCCACATGTTCATCAGTGTTTTGCAGCTTCTGGAAGACTGCTGACTCTAGATCGGGGATCCATCACTAAGAGGGGCTACAAAGCCCAGCAGCAAGATGAGCACAGCGTGAACTGGGAAGCAGTGGAAGGTGGTACCAAACCCAGGTCCCCCCTCCTGCCTGCAAACATCCCCCAGCCCCTTGGCGTGTTCCCGGAGCTCCGAGCAGCGGCACTGGGTGCTGAAATGCCAAGCTGGAGCAGCTGAGAGCTGCAGCATGCAGCAGGAGGGGGCAGCAGCCCCTCACACCACGCTGGCATTTGTTCACTGGAGGCATGAGCGTGTTCATGGGAACAGCTGCGATCCGGGGAAGGAAGAGTTGATAGAAAAAGGAGGGGTTTTCCAAGTCTGGAGCATGCAGGGAGATTTGGGGTCTGATTAACCATTTTTCTTGCCCATCATCTACATCCAGAAGATGTAGTTTGAAATAAGAAGCAAGGGGCATATTGGGCTATTTCAGTAGCAGAGTAGCTTGGTTCCAACCCCTGCTTTAAATGCACACTCCCTGCCAGCAGTTTGAAGGGGACCTAGTGGCTGTTTTTAGTGTAAGACAAAAACTCCACCAAGTACATATTAATAGCTTATCTCCTCCCACCAATTCCATCAGAGCAACTGGATGTTTAGAGACAAGTATTGAATTATTATCAAAATGTCTCAATCTCTCAGCTCAGGCTTTGACATGTTCTATAGGGAGTTCATTTCTTTAGCCAGAAATATGGCATTGAGGATTCCTCTCAGTAACTTCCCACTCAAGTCATAGATTTTCTGTCAGAAGAAATAAAATTATGCCTGTGTACAGCTACAATTAAAACATAAGGCTCTGCTTTGGCATCTGTTCCTTTTTTCTATTTAAAGACTTGGAAGTGTATAATGAAAGGGGTAGTTCTGTAGTTTTTGTTAGGGAATTTACACCCATATTATTATAAGGTTTTGGTTTTTTTTAAAAGCTATAAAAACAGTTCTTTGCTCTTTGGATCATTGCTTCTTCACAGGAGCTGGCACAATTGATTAATAAAAGACTAGGTCTGGAAAAGGTATTGAAGTTTGTTGTAGAAATCAGCATAATTAAGCTGAAGATTTGCATAGCCACAGATCCAACTGGAGACTGAGCTTTCTGAATTGGAGAGAAGCAGTGTTATGGCTGTAGCAGAATAAAAACCCATCCTGGCTTCAATGCCTACGTAAGCTACATTTGGAAAGCAGAAAAGTGGTCTGAAATTTGCATGGAACTTTTTCTTCTGAGCCATATACTTTACATCTCTCTGTAAAATGGAAAGCAAATGTAAATGGAACCCAGATTTATCTGAAAACAGATACACTTTACATCAGCTTTACAAGAAATGTGGGTTTCATTTCAATGCCATTTTCCAGCCTCTGAGTTATCAGGTTGGGTGTTAGTGTTAGGACACAGCTATGGAAATAATCCTGATTGTTTGGTGGCTCCTTCACACACTAAGTTGATCAAACACCAAGTGCCATTGTGCCAAAGAATCCAGTTTACAGGGGGATTACCAGGATCCACAGAGCAAAGCACTTCATCACATTCAGAGGTGATTTCCTCATTGGAGGGAGTCACCATCTTCACGTTGGTAATCATTGAACCAAAGTAGGCTGATTTAGTGAGGAAGTTACTCATGAATTATTTGTTCAGCTCTGAAAGCAATTATAAATCTTTTAAAAGTAGCAGTGAATTTTATTTAGTTATTTAGTTATTTATTATGAATAGAGAACCTTGGCAGCATCTAATTTGTGTGAATCTGGGCACTGACATTTGATTGGAGTATTTTTTCACTATCAGAATAATGAGAGAAATAAGAAGTGCCACAAGACTAATCCTCCCGGTGAAGCTGTTGGGACTTTGGCCACTGATGATGGGAACAAAAAAGCTCTGTGAGTCCTTGCATGATGTGCAGTGAGCGTAGGGGTGCTTTGGGCTGGAAGGGACCTTCAAAGATCATCTAGTTAATCCTCCAATTTATTTTTTTTTTATCAAACTTTTCCTTGCCTCTTTGACCAACTCCTAAGATCCATTCCTGGACCAGTTGGAGATATTGCATAGGTGATAAAGCCAAGCTCTCTCATCAGCTAGAGAGATATGGCAGTCTCCATTTCAGTGTCTTTACTCCTTGTTTTCTCTGTGGGGCACTGAAACATGACATGACTTCACTGCTGGTACAGAATCACAGCACAGAACATCCCCCATATCTCCTGAGCCTCGTTCTTGTGCCCACCCCACCAGACCCCATCTTTTGGGGAGGTTTTCTTTGACCAAACCTTTACAATGTTCTCTTTTTCTTTCTGGCAGCTTTGTCTCATGCACGTTTTTGAATCCATTTGTATGTGATGCCAGGGGTTTATCAGAGCTGATCCACTGGAGGTTTACATTATACATAGCTCAGCTGCACATGTGGAGACAGTAAGCAGTGGTGGGGTAGTTTTCTGTGGCAGCACAGTTCTGGCCCTCAGGTTCTTAAAGCAGCAGTGTCACTTTATGGTTTTTAATTTATATATTTTGAGTGTTCCAACCTGACATATTTTGAGCATAAGACATACAATGAGTGCTCCATCTAAAAATGTAGATTCATTGCTGTGACTCAGAGCAGCAGAATTACCATACCATAAATTCTTTGTAATCTGCCTTTCCTAGGGCACCTACAGTCTGCTCTGATTGACTTCTGCATTTTGGCCAACTTCAGTAGGCAGCTCCTTGAAACAGCAGAGATTTTCATTAGATTCATGATTGGAGATTGTGATGGGTGGAGACACAGGAAACAAACACATCAAAAGTCTTCCTTTTTCAAATGCTCTGGGATTTTTAGCTGTTTGTTGTTCTTGCAAAGCCTTCTTCACTGCCCTTTGTGAACACTGACTTCCAGAAGCTTCCTCCCTTGCTGCTCCTCAGGGAAATTCTTCTTTTTTTTTTTTCTTTTTCTTTTTTCTCTACTATTTTTGAAAGCTGTTCGAGATGCTGATTTGTGTCTCTCACACAGGACTTCTTGCAGGGAAGTCAGAGATTGAGCTGGATGCACATTAAGACCTTAATCACTCCCACTTTTGGCCTGGTAGACACACATTTTACAGCTGCCATCATTTGAGAATGAGCTGCTTTACTGCTGAAGATGTGTTTTACTCTCCCCATGCTGAATGAGTCTGAGGGTTTCAGGTCCTTGCCAGGACAGCTGGCTGCAGCAGCCCTGACCTACCTTCAGAACAAAGATGTTCTGACCACGGGTGTTTTCACTGCAGCCCTGGTGACTGGGAAGGAATCAAAGGCAGATGCTGGAAGTGGGTGGGTGTTGCAGGACAAAAGGTCATCATACAGCTAAAGGAGAAGGATGAAAAAGGGAGGATCATGGTGGGAATTGCTCCATATTACTTTCCAGGGAAGGGTTACATCTCTATGGAGCTGCCTCATGAAAGTGCCAGGGCAAGAGTGAAATAGAAAGGTGGGCATTCAGAGGCCTGGGAAAGACTCCCAGTTGGAGAAGAGGATGTGGTTTTGCATATTCAGTGTGAGACCTTAGCAGGAAGGTGAAAGGAGCACTAAAAGCCTAGCAAAATTGCTGGAAGAGTGGAAGAGAAACAGCTTTGTTCACCTTGGATGTGATCAATCTGGTCTGCCCTCTTTATCTATTCTAGATGCCAATGTAGATGTTGAAATGAAGCTGTCACACTATTTCCACAGCTCAGATTATCTTCATGTAAGTGTGGTGTTCAGGTTTTACTAGGAAGAGTATTTGCAGAAAGGGGGTTGTAGATTTCTGTGTAAGTACATGTGGGAACCAACTGCTGGATTTCCATGAAGAGTTGTGCCACATGTGCTAACCAGCCACAAAAGCTAAACCCATGTCTTACCTGAGATTTGGAATGCAAAGTAAATGGATTGAGCAGGGCATTTCTGCTCCCAACACTTCATCATTCATATCCTAACTTCTCCTTGCCTAAAAACAGTGATAGAACTCCCCAGCAGCTTGTGGTTATTTTGCCACAAGGGGCCAATTCCATCACATGATCTTCTTGCTTCCAACTTTTGGAGCTCAGGTGCTCCAGAAACACTGGAGTGAACACTGGAAAGGACGCTGCTGCTGCTTCTTCAGCAAGAAACACTGCCAGTGAAGCTAAAGGCTTCTGTTGAAATTCAGTGTGTGCTGCTTGTGCGGCCAAAGCCAGAGCTAGCAGTGAAGCTTTGCCTTCTTAGGTCTTTCAGTGCTTAGTGGAAAAGCAAAATCTCTTCCACCTTTCTCTTCTGTGCAAACTTGAAAGACACCAAAACTGTCACACATATTCCGAAATAGATCATTTGGGATGAAATGTTCCTTCAGTAGGTATTTAGCTCAGGAGACCAGCAGTGGTGGTGATGGCACTGTACTAACTTACATACCATCATGTTCTTACTTAGAATAACTTTACCCAGTGTTAGCAAACCAGAGGCAAAATGTCCATCTTAGAACCCAAGGCAACTGTAGTTTCCCTCAGCTAAAAGCAGTCAGCCACGACAGCAAGTCTGTGAGCAGCATGTGGTGATAAATTCTAGGTGTCCTTTTTCTTGATTTATATTTTAGTTTTGTGATGAAGAAGAAAGAACTCATCGAAATCCATCCATTCATGCTTTGTGCTGAGCAGTGAATTATTCTAGTGCTGTAAAAATTTGTTACTGCAGAACAACTGCAAGTGAATAGTCCATTCTAGGGACTGTTCCATGTAGGAAATAACCAGAAAAAAATACCAATAGGTTTTTTTTTTTACACAGCAGAGACAATCAGTATTCAACTCCTTCCATTCTTGTTGGCTTAGTAATCGTTGTCTGGATCAGTTCTTCTGGAAGGATGTGTGAGAGTGGGGTAGGAGGAGAGTGAGAGATCTGGAGATGCAGAAGTGAGGCAAGCATGGCAGGGAGAGCAGGCAAAGCTCTAGGTCAGCTCCTGGCAGATGGCTTCTGAGCTGAGGAGGCTGTGCCAGATGGTATTGACAGTGTGGACAAGACAAAGATCCTGGCTACAGAGAGGCAGCTTTGGAAAGGCTCTAGAAGTCTGTTTTTCCTGGTAAGAACACTGCCCAATTTGGATGCACAGCACATCTTGGGTTTGGGGTTTTTTTTGGTGTTTTTTCTTTGGTTTGTGTTTTTTGTTATGGTTTTTTGTGTGTGTGCGTGGTTTGTTTGGTTTGGTTTTGGGTTTTTTTTTGTGGTTTGTGGATAGTTTGGGGTTTTTTTGCTTTGTTTTGGTTTTGTTTTTTACCAGAGAAAAGGTGGAGAGGCTTTGCTGCTGTAGGAAAGAACTAGTGCCTGAAACAGAAAATGTGAGGTCTGTTATTTGGTCTAGCTCCCAAATTCTGACCATTCACTAACAACAAAAACCCCTTACTATGTGTAATTGGCACGTAATTATTTGTGATTACTAGTCTGATTCCTCTGCTTCTCTCACTGTTACTGAACTAATTACGCCTCTTATGCAACATTAGCAAATTAAATCATTCCAATTATCCGCATTTATTTCCTTGTGTTTCCTCTGCTGCCGCGGCTCTTTCTCATCACCCTGTGTGACGGTGCCTGTCGTGCTTTCATTCTGCACCTAGCTGCTTCTCAGGCAATTAGTGGTGCTTGGCCTGGGCCGGGCTGCGAGCCAGCTCCTCAGCAGCTCCTGAGCCAACCAAGGGCCTCCAAGGCCTCCCTGTGCACCTGTAACTCCCTGTGCCGTGGGCAGGGAGCTGCGATGGGCTGATGGGCGTGCACAGAAGCAGGCGTGTACCCATCAACTCAGGGGGCTCAAAGGCAGCAAGCTGGTAGCTCTGAGATTTGGAGAAGAGTCAGTCACTTTAAAGTCAGAACTGGCTTAAAAAGTTGTAGATGTGCACACAAAACAGTCCCAGCGTTCAGCTGGTGCTCAGGTTGTCTGTTTCTTTAGGGTACCAGAACACAAAGGGCAGTGTAGCCTCAAACTGAGAACACTGTAGGAGAGTCTGCATGGAAGTGTTTGTCTGCAGTGACACTGAACTGCTGTGGCAGAAACACAAAATAGAGGTTTTAGTTGCACCTGGGTGGGAGAGGGTATCATCCCAGCACGGGAGGCAGCTCTTGATTGCACCATCAGGCGCCTAACAGCTCTTAATTACCCTGATGAGCCTCATCTGAAGCCTCCCCAGTTCTGCCCGTGGCCCCAGAGTCAAGGCAGCTCAGCTCAGGGTCTCTTCTCCTGTTTGATGTCTGTCAGAGGTGAACCTCTCCAGCTCAGCCACAGGTATGTCTGCTCCCCTCACTGGCCCGGGTCCCTTGGAGAGTGGCAGGTGCCTGGGTGGGAATATGGCTTGAAGCCTCAAGCTGGGTCTCAACACCTAGGGAGCTTGGTTGAGCTTTTGAGAGTGCTGGCAAAGAAGTGGCTGTGAGTTCAGGTGTCTGGGTCAGCCCTCTTTCCTCAGTGCCAGGAGCTTGCACCCCAGTGCAGGGCCAGAGCTGCACTCCCTGCTGAGGCTCCCCAAGAGGCAAGTGAACCTGTTTCTCCTGGTGTTGTACAAGCAGTTGAGTCAATTGTCCAAGAGCCTAAGCCATCACTTATTGCAGAGGAGTAATTCCTGCTCTCTTGCAGCCTCTCTCCCCAAAGAGGTGCTGCTGTAGCTCTGATGAACAGGCTGTAAAATACAAAATACCAGCACTGCTGTCACGTGGGATTTAGGCTGCATTGCATGCTTAAAATCCTACAGTCTGCTGTGGTGTATGGAATGTTCCAGTGCAAAGCAGAGGTTTGTGCCCACTCTGCTGGCTGATGAACTGGGCAAGAAATTCCTGCTCATCTCCAGGGGCTGGTTGTGGGAACAACCACCTCCAGCTGCTGCTCCTGGCATCTTCAGTTTATGTGACTGCAGAGGGCACAGGGCACAGGGCAGCTAATGGTTTGGTACCACACACAAAATAAAAGAGAATGATGGTACCTCTGGGTGCAATTTCTGTCTTTCTAGATGAAGAATCATTTGTGTTTGACTGTAAACCAACCTTTCTCTGTGCAGTTGCTGCTGATGTACAGTTGCCTGTCCAGGCCTCAGCATGGGAAGGTGAACAGATGCAATAAATTTCTTATATTTTATTTTCTGCTGTCACAACATCTTCCATTGTTGCTATAAGGTCTATTTCTATTGATTTTTAGACAGAATGATTTAAAATGGCAATCCATGAAGATCAGTGTTTTTAGCATTTCACCTTCCTAGCATCCCATGAGATGGCCCAAGTAGGGTCAAGAATTACTGAATAACTTTTGAATAAGAATCTAGTGAGCCCTGGGAGATGAGTTGATGTTCTTTGCTTTGGACTTAAAATTGGTTTCAGTGTTCAAGTTCTAAAGGCCATAGAAATTTAGAAGGGAATGCAGAGAAAGAGTCTCTCAGCCTTGAGTGTGAAAGAGTGAATCGGGAACATGACAAACACAACAAATATTTGCATGTTCCAGGCTTGCCTGAATAACTTTTTTCCATGTGCAGAACTGAGAACAAGTGAAAAGAGTTGGTAATTAGTCCCAGAGGGGTTTAGTTTCCTTCCTTACTAGATAAGGACCAGAAGAAGACATTTAACTTCTCTGTCTTTAAGATATTTCCTTAAGTGACTTCAGCAGCAACTGGAAGGTTTAGAAATTAGAGTTGCAAGGTACACTCGGATGACTTCTGTTGAGTGTTGTGGACTTTTAATTTGATTTTAGTGGGGACTGCTTAAGATTGCTGTTAATTCTGGCAACTAAAATGTTGAAACACATCTTCTAATTACTTAAATGCAAACTGATTTGAGTTTCATGTGGTGACAGCCTGCATAGGCAGGTCAACTTCAGTCAGTGTGGACAAGTAGCACTGCATGAGATGAGTAGTATATTCTTAATACCAGAAACTAATCTCCTATTGGATATATCAGTGTTCTAGCAGCTGCTAGATCTACACTTCAGCCTTGCCCTGTGTAATGAAACCAGTGGTCAGCTCTCAGATGGGTCCTGCCAGTGGTTCTGTGGTGATTCACTACTCTGCTCTTGAGAAAAGTACTTTTCAAGTTCCATGCTTGCTAAATTTGCAGACATCTTCTTGACAAGATATTCTTGGTGTTAACTGCACTTCTCAGGTACTGCAGTTCTGGGAGCACAATTGCAATGTTTAGTGTGATTCTACCATCCATTCTCACCAACACCACCTACTCTGGCAGAGCTGTAGCCGTGGGTGTGATGCTGTCTGGTTCGTGCCATTGGCCTACAATTCTGTACCCAGGAAGAAAATAAACTGCAGACTTGCAATAATCTAGCTGTATATTTTAAATTTGAATTTTGGGGTCAGTATCCATATTGTGAACTCGGGGACAGGTTGGTTTGGGGCTTTTTTTGCAATGGGAAACTGACTTTTTTCACCTAGAGAAGTTGCAATCCATCCTTCCCATGGCTGCAGCAGAGTGGCAGGGCTTGGTCATCAGGTAACACTGCTCCCAGTGCATGGAAACCTCTTTGTTTGGTCAAGAGAAGGTCCAGGTTGGTGCTGTGCAGACATCAGCTTAATTGCTGTGATCCTAATGAATCCTCCTTCCCAGTTCAAGGTGAGATGAACCAAGTGCTGTATGTGTCTTTTGGAATGACAGAAGGGAGAAGAGCAGCTGCTGTCTGAGTGCCAGAGTCTACCTTTTGATCTGAATGGGGTATGACAGAAAAAAATTGTTGGTAGTTCTTCTTAGGCATAAAGCAATATTAATCAGTCCAGTCATCACCAGAGAGGATGGCAAATTCTCTGCAACCCATGCTAAAAGATGCAAATATTTGCTGTATTTTGCACACAGTGATGAAAAGTTGTGACAGGGACCAAAGATTCCTTTTCTGATAGCAGCCAACTGGTAAAATAGACATCCTGTTTGTGCAGGATGGCTTGCAACTTTCAGGTACACTAAAGTGATGCTGGATTTGCTCCTTTCTGGTCCAGCACAATCCTGCACTAGGTCTGCCTACATACCAGAATGGCTGATGACAAGCCTCAGGTCACAGCCAGTATCTGCTTTCAATGAAATTATGGACAGACTTTGTTGAAGACATGTGAGGTACCAGAGTGTCTGCATTGCAGGGTCTCATTTTGCTCAGGGACTTGCTTTCTTCACCTCCTCGTGATCTTGAATGTTTTAGAAAGGGTGAGGCAGAGAATCCTGTCTCTTGGCTGGTTATTGTGCCAGAGTTCCTCACAGCTCACTCAGCTTTCATCTTTCTCCCTCCAGAGTCCTGGTTGTGAGCCTCTCAGCCCTTCTGTCCTGCTTCCCTGTCTCTTCAGTAGCACTGCAGCCTTCCTCTTCCATAGCCAGTCCAGCTCCCCTTGCCAGCACAGCTCCTCTCCTTGGCCTGGAGGCCACATCTCTGCTGTCTTGGCTGGACTAAGTTTCCCTTAATGAGGCCAGTTAATCTGTGACAGGTGCATATATAGGAGTTATTGCAGGAAAGAATTGAAATTACAGCATAACAAATGGCAAAATAACTGCAAATCCCTTACAGCCAACCTCAGAGGAGCGTGAGCTGAAATAACCTTGGCTACAATTTCAGCTGCACGATGTAGAAATAACCTACACAGTAATAAACACATGAATCTAATGTTCAACTTCATATAGCCTCTTTTCTTGTGCTGTGATTGAGAAGGCAGTCAAAAGAACAGGCTCCTCTCCCTCTGTGGTGAGGGACTGTTTCTCCATGCAGGAATGAATGTGATTTTCTAGAATGCATACTGCCATACTACAAAGGGAGTGGTAGTTTCCTTTGACCCAGTAAAAGATGAGGCCCAAGGTGGCTTAATGGCATCTATCAACTGTGCTTAGTTCTGGTCATCTCGGAACTCGGGGTGGCTGGGTGGGAACAGCATGTTGGGTTTTCTTACACTGCCAGGTTGGGTATGGTGGGATTTTTTTGCCTGTATTCCTATGGAGCTCATGTATGGAATCAGTTCAAGTTGCTTTGAGATTCTGCTCTACTGAGGGTGATATTCAGCCATGTGGAAGCAAGACACCAGTGTCTTCTGACACACTCCAGCCTGGGCTGGAGCAGATGCAGTGCAGTAAAAGTGGGTGAAAAAGGGAGGCAGTATTTGCAGTGTTAGTTCTGTGTTGCCCATATCAGCCTGCTGCAGGAACAGGATTTCCTGAATTTTGCCCTGTGATTTTTCTCTAAGCCAGGCTTGCTGTAGGACAGGGACAGACCAGCTGCTACTAGAGGAGGGAAATCTTCTAAAGCTTGACTAGAGGCATGTGACCTTTCCTTCTCAAATGTTAACATCAGTTTGTGTTTGCTTATTTCAGGCTTTGATTGCAAAGACAGGTTTGACGTGGGCTTACAGGCTGAGCCTCTTCTCAGCTCCAGCAGAGGAGTTCAGGGCCATCTGATGGTCTGTGAAGAGAGGTCTGTGCACAGGAGCTGTAGCATATCAAACTAGGCTACAGCAAAAAGCAAGGGCAGCTTTGCCTCTAGAACACAGGATAACTCCAGTCAACCAACTTTATCTTCCAAACCTTTTTTCTCCAAGTAGTTGGAGGCTAATGAAAGTCATTCCCACTGGATCTCCAATTGGGCCCCTGGAAGGGTTGTAAGGAGATGATCCAGCTTAATACCTCCTCCAAGCCCCACATCACATCTTGTGCTTCTCCCCCAAGACCTGGGCAGTGCCACTGAGGTTCTTCTGTTGCCTTCCCTTCAGGCATGATACTGCTCTGAGCAGACAGTTGCCTCTGTGCCCCTGAGGGGACGTGCAGCCCTGCTCATGGGTCTGGCACAGCTCCTGCCCTCCTCCCTCAGAAAGGAGGAGGAGGCTGTCAAAACACCTTACCCTGTTTTAGCCAGTCTTGTCCCATGTCTCAGTACCCCAAATCATATGGAATGTTCTTGGTGTAGCAGTGGGATGGAGAGAACTCCTGAAGAGGAAGGAAGGGAGGGCTGTTGGTGGTGGTGATGAGAGTTTCTAGCATGCTGGCTTTCTTCTCCCTCTCCCAGCTTGGCCTGAAAGCACAGGGAGATGCTGTTTTCATGACTTCATGATTTGACTGGATTTCATACCATTTCATTGTTGCCCTTCAATGTCCAAATACAGAGACTGAAAAAGATCATTGTGAATGATAGCAAGTGTTTAATGTTGGATTAAAGATTTGAGGAGATGCTGCAAGAAATAGATGAGTCCTGAGGAAGTCAGAATCAGTGTATGGAGTGGATGGGAAAAGCTGAAGGACTTTTATTATTTATCCAAGATACTAAATGGAAATGAATGGGATTGTGTGTGGTGCATTAGTGTTATTTATTTTGAACAACCCTTGACCAGGAGACCTGTTTCTGGTGATCGTTTGATGTGTTATTGGTGTTCACATTGGGAAGACTGGGAGATGTTTCTGTATCAGCCTTCTAGCTGGACTGGATAATGGGACCTCCTGCTGCTCTTTCTATGATCTTGATTATATTGGCATGACCTGGCTCATCAAAACCAGCCTGAAGCCAGAGACATTCATAGCTTTTGAAGAGCTAAGACCCTGGGCAAAGCTGCAAGGTTTTCAGATTTCATTGTGTAGTTATTTTATAAACTAGAGAGAGAGATGCTTTCCAGAACACTTTATTTTCACTGTGGCTACTTGAACTGCAGAGCAGCACTAAAGAATATTTTTGTCAGTTGCTCACTTTACTCAGCTCTTACAAGAGAGAAAACCATCCATCTGATTGTGGGTGTGTTGCTCTGTTTGTGCCACACACCTTTTCCACTTAAAATATCCTCTCTAGAATTTACTTCAGATATAAGACTTACTTGAACTGCACTGTGATGTTAACTAAAGTATTGGGAATCCACAAAATAAGAGTAGTGTCATAAACCAGGGCATTACTAGGTGAAATTTTGCAGAAAAAAATATGCTGTTTCAGTAGGTATTTAGTGTCCTAGAAACTAGCTAAAAGAAAGAAAAAATATTTAGTCCTAACTAAAAATTAGTGCATGCTATGGGAAGTATTCACATGAAAGTTCTACTCAGAATTCAAAGAGCTTTTCAAGTGAATTCACCAATGGACAGTTCTGCAGTGATGCTGCTGGTGAGTCTTCCAGGAAAAGAATGAAATGAGTGTCCTGGGAAACAGCCCATTCCAGGCAGCACCGGGGCTCTGTTTTCGAGTGCAAGGCTCTCATCCCAGCCCCGAGAAGTAAAGTGTTCTGTCAATTCCAATTCTGTTTCTGGCAGTGGCAACTCAGCAAACCAGGAGCCCTGCAAAAGCAGAGGGAAGGGATCTCTCTGTATTGCAGCAGCACCTCAAACAAAAGGCAATGTTGCAGAGCTTTAATTGCTAGTGCAGTAGCTCCAAGATGGGTCTGTGTGGAAGCTGAACAATAGGCACAGAAGAGCATGATGCGGAACATAACATGCCTCTAACCACTGTTTGTTCCACTTCACTTGAGGTTCCACATAACAAGATGCCATTTGGACTGGGGATTTGCTTCCTGCCTTACCTTGAGCAGTTATGCAGAGATTTTTACATCATTTGTAGGCATTTCTAATCTTTAATTAGAAGAGTACTCCTCAGCGTTTTTGGTTTGTTTTGTTTTTTTTTTTACTAGGGATCTTTTTACAGATCTATTTCATTGCCTTGTGGAGAGAGGCTGAGGGAACTGGGGCTGTTTAGTCTGGAGGAGACTGAGAGGAGCCCTCACTGCTCTCCACACCTCCTGACAGGAGGGTGTAGCCAGGCTGGTCTTCAGCTCTGCTCCCAGTTTACTAATGGTTGAACAAGAGGAAATGGCCTCAAGCTGTGTCAGGGGAGGTTTAGATTGGATATTGGGAAAAAATTCCTGAGTGGTGAGGCCCTGGAACAGGCTGCCCAGGGAGGGGGTGGAGTCCCCATCCCTGGAGGGGTTTAAAAACCAGTAGATGCAGCACTGGAGGCTGTGGCTGGTGGAGAGAGAGGTGTTGGGATGGAGGTTGGACTGGATGATCCTAGAGCCCTTTCCAACCATCGTGGTTCTGTGATTCATGGTAGCAGACTAGAGTATAAATGTACTGCTCCTAGGAGCTGACACTAACTGAAGTAACTTAGAACACCTGCATGCATGATGTACCTGAGTGAGGTCAGACGTGGCTTGAGCTGCATCTGGTGTCTGCATGTGCAGATGTGCACATGTGTTGTAAGCATCTTACCCTCTAGAGCAGCTTTGCCTTGGGCTGGGTAGTAAGCAGGCACCTAAAGGAATTAGAATTAATTCTTGTGTGCCTGCTGCAGTGCTCAGGTAGAGGACTGTGTTGAAGGTGGGAAAAGGAATATCCTCTGTGTGGGAGGGAGGGTAAATCCAGTTCAGTAAGGAGTTGGCACTGGAAAGACACTTTTTGTTCTAGCTCCTAGATTAATAGTGGAATACTGACTGTAGTAGCAATCAATAGTGCCCCTGCATTGGCAGCACTGGTTTCATAGGTGATCTCTTGCTTACTGGCAGGTAAGCCAAGGCTGTTTCAGCATGGGCCACACTGCAAAAGCTCCCAGATCTGCAGGGAGTGCCCTTGGCCTTCTGCTTAACTAGCTCACCACGTGTCACTCTGGCAGGGTCACAGTAATGTGTAGGGAGAGCAAGTGAGAAACAGCAGTTCTCCAGAGCTGAGGGGCTCTGGGGTCAGCATCTGCTGCTGCCAATTCCCACGTGTAGCCAGGTAATAAACCACAACTTTTATTAAATCACAGCCAGGCATTTTGTCCTTTCTTCTGAGTGCCAAGAAGGGAGGAGATCTCCCAGTGTAGGTGTTGCACAGATTACAGTAAGGTGTCCAATATTTTTCTACTAGTAAATGCCCTAATGAATTAATTCCCTGCTAACTTCTAGAGTATGCATTATTTTCTAATTAAAGAGCTACAGCAAAATGTGAGTTGTGTTTGTATCCCTGTGCAAATAATCATTAGCAACTTAATAGCTGGTAGGAAAGAGCCCTGTTGCTTTCTGCAATCAGTGGGTGTTTATTTGTGGAGAAAATAGCACTTACAGTTCATCAGAACATAAATTTGCAATCCACATTTGAAATTCAGTAGTATCTTTCATCTGTACTTGCAAATCTAAATTGCCTTCCCCATAATGACACACAGGAATTTCTGAGGAAACTGCCAAATCAAGTGGGTACCAAGGCATGTTTTAAAAGAAAGAAGGAAAGCTACCTCAAAGGAATCTGTCCCATCATGTTCTGGAGGGGCTGGAGCAATGCTGCTTGGATTCACTGTCCCAACTTCCCCCACTTTTCTCCATCCTTAACTCACCGTGTCAACTGTCAGGGAGACAGAAGAC